>VZDJ01007747.1:3293439-3563521 GCA_008694505.1 Cyanoderma ruficeps | reverse complement strand
TCTCTCTCTCTCTCTCTCTCTCAACCCCCTGCTTTTTGCCGCTGCTTCATCTCTGCTTGTAAAAGTCAGTGCAGCTCCAGTTACTCTGGGTGAGAAACGTGAGGTCTGATCCAGCATGATCAGTGAATGGGAGAAAGATTTTAGAAGATCAATGGCTTCTGCCAGGGGAGGGTTGTTCTGCAAAAGGCCTAAATGCTGCCTGCAGAAACAGGGAGCCTTCAAAAATCCTGTGCCGCTTCTTTTTGACCTTCCTGGTTTTGGCAGGAAGTGTGAGGGGACACCAGCTGCAGGGTCTGGAGGTTTGCTGCTGGTGGGAGTCCTGAGGACTGGATGGTAGGGCATGCAGAACTGATGCATCCATCACTCCTGCTCTGAAGGACTTAGTAGCCCAATGTTCCCACAGGTGTGCCAGGCTTGCCCCTCAGTATCACCCCTCGACAGCACCAGGACCCAGAGATCAGTCCTGATTTGGGTCCTGGCAGGTGCAGAGCCATCCTGGCCATCCCCTGGGCACAGCATCCTTCCAGCATGTGGTTCAGACTGGGTGGTGGTTGGTTGGATGCAGGGTGATTGCTGAATGCTTCTGCAGCCTTGGTGCACCAGGGTAGCCCACACTGGGAAGCTTCTTCCTGACATAAGAATCTGCATGTGCTGTGCTTAAAATTTTGTCATTTTTTTATACAAACGTGGTGCTATGCCCACTGTCAGACCCCATTAGCATTCTCTGCCCATCCCCTTCCATCTCCTGCCTTGCACAAAACCCCTGAAGCTTTCCCCATTCCAGGTGTCAGGACACACATGGTCTGTGGTCATGCTATTACAACGAAGGATTATAAAGCAGATGTATGTGAAGTGGATAAAAGAGGCACATGGGTCCCTTAATCCCAGAATTTTAAGTGCCATAGGGATTAGTCTTATATCTTTGGCTGCAGGATTTGGGGATGCAGCAGAGCCAGAGAAGTGAATCTGTGAAAGCAAGTTGATCCCTTCCTCTCAGTTTGCTGTAAGACAAATGCAGTGTAAGGGATCTGCTTTGAGAACTAGATTGAAACTGGTAAGGGATGTGGCATTTTAACCTTTAACATAGCCTGTGACATTTTACCTTTAACACACATTATATCCCCTATGGCTGTAAAGCCAGGGATCAGTCCTGGAAACTCTCCAGTCCTGGTGCAGTATTTAATCATGGGCATAGAGATCCAAGCAGCTGTCTTCTTTGGGGACATCAGTGTTTGCAAGTTGAAAGAGAAATGTCTTGCTTGAATTTCCCAGTGTTTGGTTAAGCATCCGGCCTCAGTGATAGGATTGAAGCTGAGCTTTGAATGACGTTTTTTGCTAGGAAGAAAGGGCTGGGGAAGAGACATTTCTCCCTTGGGCTTAAGATCATAAATAAGGCAGTGTTATGTAAGTGTGACTATAACCTATTTATACACAGTGTCAGACTCATACACTCAGGCTATGAATGACAAATCTCCCACTAATTTTTATGAATGTAGCAGTGGTACCTGTATGAGTTTTGAAACAGCAGTGGAAATGCAGGTTGTTCTGTGCCAGCAGTAACTGGGACACCCCTCCAAAGTTACACTGAGGGAGGGATGACTTGTCTCTGGCACTTCTGCTTTTACAGACACAGAGGGTGCAGTTGGCTTCAGGCAGCTCCCTTGTATCCATTCCTGATCCCAAGGCCCAAATGGCAGGCACCAGGGGAATGGAAACCTGCTGCTTTTCCTAAGACAAACCCGGTCTCTTGTCCCTCAAGCAGAGGGCCGGGTGGAAGCTGGGCTTCTCAGAAGCTCTTTCAACAAGACTGTGCCCTGTTGCGAGGCGTGGAGGCGCTGAGGGTTCACCCAGGTGGCAGGACATGGAAACCAAAAGTGTCATCTGGCAAGGGCAAACCCATGAAAGGAGCACCAGCTCACACGAGGTGTTAACTAGGGAAACACCTTGCTGCAGACTCTGAGTTTACAGAGTGCCAAAAGTAAAAGGATAAATTCCTGGAAGTAAAGCACATGGGTGGTTACTAAACACAGGGAGATTGCTGAGCTGGAACAGTTCAGAGGCCAGAAGTGTAGCTGAACTCCTTCTGGCACACACTTGTGCTATTTCTGTGTATCTGTCCCTCATAGTGGTGTTGCTCAGTATAAAGTTGCTGAGCAGAGGGGTTAGAGCCAAAGTGGCCTCAGATAGGCCAATGCAGCCTTAGCTCTGTGTGTCTAACTTGGGCGGCATGACCTGATGTCTGCCTGGGACCAAGACAATGGCAACTAGATAAAAAAATCAAAGGAAGATTTATACTCAGAAATTACTCCTGAGGCACAGAGTCAGTCATCGTAATTCTGACAAGACCAAACCTCGGCTTCAAGTTTGAATACAGGCTTTTTCCTTCTCCATTGCCTCCCTGTCTGGGCTCTGCCTTGAGAGCTGTCTCAGCACAGCAAACAATCGCACATCCCTGTCATGGGCCCTGTGCCAGCAGCCATGGACCCCAGGGACCTGAGCATCACAGCCATTCACAGGAGGCTGTGGCAGGAGGAGAAAGTCTGAAATCCCTGTGGGGCTTCTTTGTGCCTCCGGTTAATCTCCCTTCTCTGCTCCACAGATGATCTCAGCTCCCGCTGCGACCTGATCACACAAATCTTGCAGGGACACGTGGCCCTGGCTTGTCATGTCCTGCCATCCCTTGACAGAGATGAGGCAGCCATAGGGTCAAGTTTGGATGGCCCAGGGGATCAGAAGTGACCACAGCTGCTGTGATTTTTTCCTAGACACCCCCAGCAGAGCCCTGTGACTGATTCACCTCGTGTCTGGGTGCATCAGGCATTGACTCACACCCAAAAATACGTCAGATCAGTGTGTCCGTGAAGGTCTTCATGGACTGTGTCCCAGGCGTCCCCACTGAACTTCAGAGCTGGGCCTTCTTTGAGAGGTGGAACACGAGAGACCTTTACTGGTGATGCTCTGTGCCTCTGGAGAAACGTGAAATGAGGCTAGACAGCTGTCCCAGCCTCCTTCAATTTGTTTTGCAGTGGTTTCCTGTGCCAATGTGAGGTCTCTCTAGTTCAAAAAAAAACAAACCAAAAAAAAGGCCTTATCTGAGAAAGGCCTGATCCTGCTGCCTTTGTCTTGGTAGTTCCATCTGGGACAGAGGGAAGCAGCAGAGACCTTGAGCTCTCAGGCTGCTGCCAAACATATGCTCTCAGGGCTGAAATCAACTTCTGCAGCAGTTGGCATGCAGAGAGATAGGCACATGCCACAGCCTAGCTGGCAAGAGTTTGTGCCCTTGAAAATCTCTCCCTGAAGCTCACTTTTTCTGCACTTGGTTTTGCCCAATGTGTTCAATAAATGGAAAGGAAAACCCCAGCAGAACAGGAAATATTCAGACAGACTACTTGCCAGCCAGAGCCCATCACTGACCTGGTGACTCTCTAAGCAGCTCTTTCAAAGGGCTTAAGCCACTCCAGGAGTGTTGTCAAGCACCAGCAGCAGAAATACAGAAAAAACCCCAATAAAGATGGTAAGTAGTACAACAGCAGGAACAGCAAAACCAGTAAAACTATGTGCTCAGTAGTAGATGTTCCATCCAGTCCAGTAACATGGGGAGCACTTAAAGGATGTTCATACTCCAGCCATAATAAAGAGATGTAAAAAGTCCAGCTGGATCAATGACCTGGCTGCAAGGGCAGCTAGCCTGCTTCAGGCAACTTGGAAACAGCATGAACCTGGGCAAGGGAACCAGTGCTTCCCAGGTGACTCTTCCCATCCTGTGCAATGTGCCTGGGGGACTTCCTGAGCCAGTGCTGGGATCTGTGCCCCTAATAACCCCTAATAGGTATTTCCTCCATGAATAGGCCTGAGTGCTTTTTGAACTCATGCAAATGTTCAGCATCCACAGCATCCTGCAGTGAGGAGTTCCACTGCTTCGTTATGCCAGAGCCATTTCCTTGGGCTTGCTTTGAACCTGACACCCCCTTGTTTCATTGCTCCTCTCCATTTCTATCCTGGAAGAAATGGTCATCTCAAACCCATCTCCTTTCAGCTATGGGAACAGAAGTAATGGCCTCTTGCTGCCCTATTTGGGGACATAACAGTATTGCATTGAACTACCTAATAAAATCAAAGTGTAATTCTGCCCAACAGATTGAGAAATATTGCTCTTTTTGCTGGGTAACTTGCTTTGTCACACAAAGGATGTACTGACCTGTTCCAGCTCAGCATTTGTAGACTGCTCTTCTCCATCAAGACTTGCTACATGATTGTGTCAGAAGATCATCTTTGAGGCTGACAGTGTAGAGCACCACGCTCTTCTCAGGGGATGGTAATTATTTATGGCAGTGAGGGCTTCCAAGGTTGCTGGTTATTCAAGCTTTGTCATTCTGGGCTCTGAGCTCCAGCTCAGTGAGCTCGTGGGGTGTAACATGATTAGCAGAGAGGAAATTGTGTTTTTGTAGAGTATGGTGTGGCATGGAAGCCCATGCACATTTGTGCTGGTCTGTGCTGCCAGCACACCTCACCAGTGGCTGATAATAAAGGGAGACATAGTCAAACAAGCCCCTCTGAAGGCAAAGATGAATGAAAAGATAGGCTCTATCAAGCTTTGCATAGGGGCAAAA
Source organism: Cyanoderma ruficeps (assembly GCA_008694505.1). NCBI lineage: Eukaryota > Metazoa > Chordata > Aves > Passeriformes > Timaliidae > Cyanoderma > Cyanoderma ruficeps. The sequence goes on along the minus strand of VZDJ01007747.1, from coordinate 3,558,911 downwards.
TATAAGGGTGTGACAAGTTATGAACATACACAAATGGGTATGTCAGGTCTGGGGGTGGTTCTCGCCTGTTTTCAGCATCACTGCTGAGAGCCTTCAATACACAGCTCCAGAGACAAGGCCATCTGTTTTGCCACGACAGCTGGCAGCTAGCAGAGGCCACTATGAATAATCTGCCTCCTCTGGAGTCAAACTTGCTAAGAAAAGCAATTTCAGCCATGTCAGATGAAAGCCACCTGCTACCGCAGCCAAAGGCATGGCACGTGTGGGCACCATGGCACCAGCTTCTCCCAGCTTCTCATCACATCTCTCTTGTAGATGAGAATCTTGCAAGGCAGCAGGATTCTGGAACAGAGGAGGTTCCCAGCAACATCTCTTTTCACCCTTGCATTTTAGTGGGGAGAAACCAGAGCTGTTTCCCCTGCGTGAACTTTCCCTGCTTCTTTGGGGTTTTAAAAGTTATCTTTTGAAAAATGAGGAGTTTTCCTCTCTCTCTCTTCCAGAATCCCTGGTGTGAGCATTGCTCAGTGGCTGAGAAAGAGTGGTGAGTAATGGTACTGGGCATGAGGAAAGACTGACATAGGAAATGAAGTGTGGAGAAGGAAGAGGTGCAGACAGTGCGGCCCCACAGGCTCTCCAAAAGGCAGAGCAATGGTGACAAAGTGCACAAAAGAGGAAGCAAAAGAAAGAAATGGGGAACTGCCAGCCCCCCACGGGGCATCCTCTGGGGAAGATATGCAAGACAAAGTCCCCAAAGTGAGTTATGCAGCAATGTGTGGCCAGCTGGTGGCTACGGATGTGGATGTCACAGCTGCCTGTTCCAGTACTGTGCCACCTCTGGAAAACTTTTAGGGAGACACTGACCTTGCCATACCACAAACCTGAAACCCCCTTTGGCTGGTGTTATCCCACATGCCTTGCTGTAAGGGGAGAGGGGTGGTCTGTAATCAAAGGGTCCCCTGGGAATGGCCCCCTCCTTCCCAATACTTGTTAGGCTTCCTCATGCAGAGAAAGGTTCTGGCACCCCTTCTGGGAGACACACCTCCAGCTGCTACATTTGCAGCATCCTGCAATCTTCTGAGCATCCTTGGGGCTCTCCTGAATAGAGGAACACCCAGCTGGTGGGCCTGGCCCCAGTCTGAATACACTACTTGGAGAAATTAATCTAAATCATAATTTCAAATGTTGCCATAAAAAGATGGCCAGACACTTTTCAAGAGAAGTAGCCTTGAGACTATCCCAATGGAAATAGGAATTTTTGTGAAGGAGGGATCGGCCCTTCTGTCAGCACCAGTGACGATGCCACCAGGAAGCTTTGAAGATGGGAAACTGATGCAATTTTCCCAGAAGCAAGGACCTCAACAGGGTTACCACCACATTTAGGAAAACTCAATAATCAGGATTAGTCCCTGGCGTCTCCTGCTGAGGTAAATCCAGAGGTGCAGTTGCAACCCATGGAGTCCATGCAGCCCCCTTGCACCATGTCCTGGTTTCAGTTCCACCCAAACCCCTTCTGTGTCACGTAAGCCAGAAGAGGAAAGGAAAATTTCCAGCACAAGGGTTTTTCAGAGCTGTCCCTGGTGTTCGTTTGGCCTCGTAAAAACTCACTTTTATCTGCAAGGGAAATTTCTCTACGTGTGGTCACAGAACTACCTTACAGAAAAACTTTGAGGGCCACAACAGCATCTCTCCTGCAGACCTACTGGGCCAAGGGAAAACCTTCCTGGCTTCCCGTCCCTGTGTTTGGAGAGCAAATTAGCAGGGATATGGTTTTACATCCTTACATGAGGGCTGGCCTCCCTCTTTCTGTGTGCTTGGAAAAATCTGCAAAGGTCTCAGGACAAAGCTGAACTTTCTAATTCCCCTCAAATCTGTTGTGATAATTTTCACCTTTTCCTCACTGAGTTACACGTTCCTATTAACTTTGCTGCCCTGTGCTGTCAGTCAGGACATTTCTTATACCACTCATTCTTTCTTTCTGAACTTCCTTGATTGAGCATGTTGGAAGAAAAACAGCTGTGCCAAAGCTTTAAAGACTCTAAAGAGCTTGGAAACACCAAAACCGTAAGGGCAGAGCATTCTTCTCCCCAGCAAAGTGCAGCTGGGGCATGCAGCAAGCACTGACAGGCACGTGCCCAGTGTGTTGGGGTCTCATGGGGAGAGGGACTGGGATGAACAAGTAGTTTTAATTGTAAACACAACTTTTTGCCCCAGTCTTACCAACTTAGTGCTGTTTTAGGCACACACATGCTTAAGCATCACCAGTGGCTGTTGCATGGGGAGCAGAGGCACACTTAGCCTGCATGGATTGGTTTTGCATTAGTCCATTTCCTTTTCCCTGACACAGGAGAAATTTGTCTTGCATTAGTGTTGTTTCCTACTCACTCGGAAAGGAAGAAGTGGGTGGTGGTCACATCCCCTTCCCTGAAGGCGGTCCCTCGTGCAGGGGGCCCCGGGCTGGAGGGGAGGGAGCGGAGGGAGCCCAATATCTCATGGCATCCACTCAAAGCATCTCAGACTCAGCTTTTAACCTGCCATCACACAGCCAAGGGTCAGCTCCGTCTGCCACATACCCTCTTCATCCTCATCTGACCGTCACAGCAGCACAGATTGCTCCTCACTGCCCAGGAATGCTGGCTGCAGACCTGCCCCCCACCAGCCCCCCAGCATATCTTCCTTAGTATGAAATTTCTGTCAGGAAAAATGTCCTCTTTGTCCCTTTCTCCCCCAGGAGCTATGCCATCCTGTATTGTTCATTGCTCAGTGGGAAGTTTTCTGGCGTGACTGCAGGCATCGGCAGGGAGGTCGTGTATCTGCTGTGGCTGCTGGCCATGAGACACAAAGTCCCAGCAGGGAAGGCTGGCCAGGCTCATGAATGACCACTGCTTGCTCGATGTAATGAGCAAATGCTGTTAACGAGCAGCTGTAATCTCCTGGCTTTGTGTGCACTCCCCCCTGCTCCACACACAGAGGTGATGTCAGGGTGCAGGGAAGACATATCCCACCCAGACACCCTGTGTGCTTCCTCCCCGGGATCAGCAGAGATGTTCTCTGCACCTACACCAGCCAGTAGTCACTTTCCACCTTCCCTTGGCCCTGCAACCTCTGGGCCAGTATGGTGTGAGGATGCATCTATTTGTGCCCCCACACCCACCCGCCCAGGCCAATTGAATGCCCCTCTCACTCAAGTGTGGGGTAAGGCTGAAGGGAGCAAACCCTTCAACTCAAACAGATATTCAGCCTTGCTGGCATATTTAGGCCATAGATGCTCCCTCTGAGGGACAGTGCTCTTTGTCATTAAGGGCTGACTCCAGCATTATCATTTTGTTGACGGAAGAGATGTTAGGATTAGGGGCAGAGGAAAGAAAGCATTGGAAATGTGCTCCATTTCCTAGAGACGGCTGCTTTTTTTTCTCCTCCCAAATTGCCCAGCCAACCACAAGATGAGTCACTGGTCTCCCGCATTTCCACCTGACCCACTTTTGTCTTGTAAGGGCTGACTGCAGAGCTTTTGTTTCTGGGATGCACATATGCACAGCCATGGAGCTGTGATGCTTTGGGCTTCTCCTGTGTGAAATAACCTGGAAGCAGGGAAGGTTTTCAGCTCTGGGCTTCCCTTGAAGGCACAAAATTATGTCCATCCCAGGCCACCATCATCCAGGCTCTGCTAGGAAGGTCCTGGGGGCTTTGCCTGAGCTCTGCAGGGAGCTTTGATCCTGGCAGCTCCAAGCTGAGCCTGGGGGTCCGGTGCTGTGGAGCCGTTATCCCATAGTTAGGTTTCCCTCTGGGAAAAGCTGAAAGGAATAAACAGCAGATGGGACAGCTTGTTCTGCTTGCCTGCTAATGGGTTTCAGTAGGCTGTTCCCGATTTTCATGCTCCTGTCTGTGGAAAGGTACTATGATGAGTCAGGACACTCACAAAGTCCAAAATAAAAGCACCTCGGAGGTGCTTAGGTAACTGCGCCCACCAGGTCGCTGTTTGCCTCCTCAGTGCTGTGCCTGGCATGGATCTCTCCTTTTCCAAAACCAGGAGCAGCACTGTGTCAAACCACAGTTGAATTGGAGAGATAAGAAACACAGATTAGTGGCAGAAAGCAGAAATGGCATTCCAGGCACAGGAATAGCCCTGGGCAGCAGTATAAATAGTCAGATGCTTGCTCCGTTTTGTGCATGGTGGTGTCATTTTTTTCCACCACCCAAGGGAAATTTCCAGGGGTGAAATGTCCATCCCAATTTTCCATGTCCAACTCATTGTACTTCCTCAGCCTTCACATCTTGAAGGATGTTGCAGGGGACTTGCCTTGCAACCAGATCATGTCTTCCTTTCACCTCCCTTTGCTGGCCAAAAGGATGGCTTGTTCCTCTGTCCTGAACTATATTTGTGTGCCTGTCTCTCTTTGGCTCCTGGCGCAGAACCTCTGTGGCTGCTTGAAAGGGCCCCTGCCCAGCCTCTGGTACCTGCAGCCAGTCCCTGGCTGACTTGCCTCCCACCCTGCTTCACTGCTGTGTTTTAAGATCCCAGATTCAGCTGTCTCAACACCTCTAGCCAATGGCTATGGCCCTCATGGCTCAGGTGCAGGACAACAAAAAAGACCAAGCCTACTCACAGGGCATGGCGGGATCTCAAGAAAAATCCACTGAGAGGCAGCAAAGGGGAAGGCTGTGTTTGTTTGGCTGCTAAAGGTACAAGGAAGAGTCCTTCGACCTTAGGGCTGCAAAAGCCCCATTTGACTCAGTACTTATCCACACATGGTAACATCCAGGTTATCCCAGACCCAATTCTAGCTCCACTTGTTCTGAATGGAGGACACTTAGTGTTAGACTGAAAAACCTTCCTTAGCTAGCTGCCAACAGCTGAAGGAGGCCCATGTGCATGCACTGTCTGTTGTGTACCCCAAAAATCTTCACAGCCCCAGTAGGGCAGCCATAAAGTGACACCTTCTTTTGGCTGTCCTCCACCCTTGGCAAACCCTGAGAGCAATGGAGTCGGCAAAAAAAATAATGCTGTTCCTGCCCACAGGCTGTAAAACGTGGGAGAAGGAGCCCACACATCTCAGCCAGCAGCTTCCCAGGCATCTGACCACAGCCAGGGCTGGGGGCCGGTGCTGATGAAATGGCCTGTTTATATTTTCAGTGCACATGGCACTAATTACTGGTGTCTGTGCTCTAATCCATGCTCTGCGGGCAAGCCAGCAGGTGAGGCTGGGCACACCTGCCCTGTGTGTGGGACCCAGACTTGGCAGGGTCCCGCAGGGTGGTGAGGTGCCCGTGCTGTATGTGTGCAAGGCACCCAACCTCTGCCTGGGCCCTGGTCATGTCCACCATCCCATGCAGCAAAGCCATGCTGTCCAGCATGAAACCATCCAGTGCCACCCTGAAAGTCTTGCCAGGCGCTGTCTCCCAGATTCTGGAAGGATTTGGGGTGCCAGGGGTTTGCATGTGCTGGAAACGTGCTGATCAAGGCAGGGCTGTGGCTAAACCCATGTCAGAGTTGGCTGCACCCTGGCTCCCGTCTGAAGAGGTGGCTCCCTTGGCCAAGGTACACTCCTCCACAAATGCTTACAATATTTGGCACTGGCTAAGTCCCTGACTCTCTGTGCCAAGGTTTTGGGTGGTGTGACAGCTATTCGTTACACCCTGGAAAAGTGGGAGACTGCATTAGTTTGGAAATCAAGGGTTGTTTATTCAACTCTTCCCATGATCATCTCTGACAAATGAGAAGATGTTTCATGAGGCTTTTTCGCCTTTCTTTTAATGGGAACTACAACTTCTAACGTGACATTTCTCAAATGTCAGATTTCTCAACCTAGTGCCCATGATAAACTCCAGCTACTTGCAGCCTCATAAAACAAAAAGAACCAGGTCCTTTTCACGCCTTTCCCTCTGCCCCCAAGATCAGCTTGTGGTAGAGCCCGATCACGTTCATTCTATTAAGTTTCTTTTCACTCCAGAGCAGGGCACACAGACTGCTGACCGTGTTTCCTTCCCAGCCACAGCCTAACACTGTGCCCCATTGCTGATATCCACATCTGGGGAACTCCTTCCCCGGTGACTTGCAAGGATAAAACCCACTCCTTGTTACAGGATCTGAAAGCACATAGCAAAGTGTTTGCAGGAGGTGCAGATGTACCTGGGGTCACTGACATACAAGCCACTGCACCCAGCCGAGTCTGGGAGCATTAATAAAGCTGGCCTGGATTTACACGGGCACAGCAGAGCAAAATTTAGGCTTTGATTAAAAAAGAAAGAAAGAAAGGAAATCCCACATAAATATTATAGGTTTCAAAGGAAGATGATTTTCAGTGGTGAGAAATATAAAATTGTACTGAAAGCCAATTAAGTGAGCAAGTCATATGCTTTTCTCCAGGCTTCAATTTGGGAATCACATAAATTCGCTAAATCTCCCTTTGGAAATGACTTTTAGCTCCACTGTTAAATAACATAACTGGAACTGCAATGAGAAGAAATCAGAGGAATTCACTGATATATGGACCTGACAGAAGAGAATGGGGTTCATCTGAAAATGTGGTCATAATTCTTCTCTTTGCATTATCTCCCCGCTTCCTGCACTTTCCTGCTTCTCCCTTTGTACATTAGTAGTCCAGGCTGAAACCCTCAGCTCAGCTCAACTCCCTCGACTGCAGCAGGAGTGGGGAGGCTCCACAGACACAAGTCAAAGGGACACCCACGAGGGGGCTTGAGCAAAATTTGGGCTGAAGTCAACTCTCCTCAGTCCATAGGGCATAGTTGTTCAATACCCAGCACTTGCTCAGTACAGCCCCCAGACTCTGGAGTGCACCCTGCCTGCCAGTGTCTCAGCTCATTCCACTCACCCCATCCTCGGGATGATGCCTGCAACACCCAGCTATTACTCATTTTTGGCAAGTAATTTAGCAGCCCCTGGTTGCTCGTAGTGCAGCGAACATCCTGTGAGTGCCAGAGGCGAGGGGGAGACCACAGGATGTGAAGAGCAGAGCTTATCAGAAATGCCCCCACAGGAAACGCAGTGATGAATATAGAAACCTGATCAAACCGCAGCCGGAAATGGGCTGTTGAAGGCTCAGGGAGATGGTGAGCTCTCCTGTGATCTGCCAAATAGCTGTCTGCTTCCTTCCAACAAAATTAAAGGAGGAGTAACGTTATCTGAGGGGAAAAGTTGAACGCACATGGGAAGAAGGTGTCCAGCCCAGCAGAAATGCGTGTGTGTGTACCTGCTCTTGCAGGAGCCTGCTGAATTTTAACCCTCCCTTATACACAAGCCAACTGTGCTTCTTCACTAGCTGCTGGGTCAGGTCGCCAAAATGGGAGGGTATGAGTATGCCCCAAGGTGCTGCACCCCACTCCCATCCATCTCCCACAGCCCATGCCGCCGCCTGGGCTCCTCCACGTGCCTAGGGCAGGACCCACTCATGTTTGGCAGGGATGTTTGGAGCCGGTTCTGCCCCACAGTGGGTGTCAGTGGTGACCTTCCAAGGCCAGTGCATTGACAGACTCCAACAGGTGCATTGCTTATGGCTGAAACACAGAATGGGACTGCCTGCAGGAATAACAGCCTCAGCTGGCAGGCTGGAGGGCCCTGCTACCATGCCCCTGCTCGCTGAGTCTCTGCCTGACTCCACAAGTGGGATCTCCATCTTCAGTCGCAGCGGTTGCCACTGAACCAACCTGTCTCATTCGCCCTGAGAGCCCTGGACTAGAAAGCAAAGGAGAAAGAGACATCCTGGTAGTCTGGGCTCACAGGAGTCCATAATATATTGCTTAAAATGTCCCTCCTCCATGGGGATAGTCTGTTGGTGTTGAAATTCATTTGTGTTAGCTATTTTAAGTGCTGGCCTCTTTCTCCAAAAAGCCCTGGAGCTGGAAAGCTTCTTGAGTTACCTCATGCACTACTCCTCTCTGGCTCATGCCAGTTCCTAATACTTTCTGCCTCTCCAGTAAAACAAACAGGTTTTGCCTGCAGATCCCAACTTATCCATTGCATGCCACAAACAGGTTGGCATTTGTCTTGCTCGCAGTGTTCTCTCTGATTCTGCCATGGAGAGCCATGTAGTGAGCCCCCATGTTCATTCACCGGGGCCTAGTAATGAATGAGCTCGTGAGGGCAATGGTTAAATGGCACTCAGTACCATACACAGGCACATAATGGCACATTTACGTCTCCTGAATAGATGTCAAATGACTTCCTTAAGCTAGCTGCTAAGCTCAGGCAGTTCAGAGAGTATTTAGTACCAGTTGCTAATGGGCTATGCTCAAATGTAGGCCTGGGTTAATTAAATCCTGCCGTATCAATCGAGAACGAATGCAGCCTAGTTGGCATTTCCAGTTTATTGTTAATATGTGACCCCCAATAGGCCCAGAATTAATCAGTATAACCACTGATTCTGCCTCTACCAATGACAGCAGTGCCCACCAGGCCCCCTCACGTCAGGCACAGACCAAACACAGGCTGCCTGGTCGGTGGGTGCTGCCTCTCTGCCCGAGAAAAACCAGAGCCAGACCCGGCAGGGCGCACCCTCATTTCAGCCACCGGCAGGTGGGGAGCACCCAGAGCATCCCTTGGAGACAGCATGCACTTTTGCAGTGGGGAGGGGCTGGAGGGAGCCTATCTCACTCGGAGGAGCAACAGGGGAGGAGGGAGACCCAGGGAATGAAGCAGACATGGGCGAAGTCTGTGTTCTGTCAGAGGATTTGAAGCCACGTGTCGGCAGGTCTTTCTACACGTTTGTTTCCCCATCTGTAATAAAATAAGTAAAATAGCACTTAGTTGCCTCATAGGGTGTGTGAGCTGTACTTAATTGATATGTGCAACCGATTTAAAGTTCTGGGAACAGGGTAGCATTGAGAGGAGCTAAATGGTGCTCCTGCTCTTGCTGTGTTCTTGTGTACTGCACCCTTCAAAAGGTGAAGTGTCCCAAGCACCACTTCCCTTTAGCAGTAACCCCCACTTTGCAGCCAGGCAGAGACAATCTGCCCTGTCTTGTCTTGAAACTCAACATCTCTTTGTAACCTTGACACATTGATCATCAACACACAAGGGTCTGTCCTAACCCGGGGAGACAGGTGACCCTTTTGAATGCAGAAAACCACTGCAAGCTAAGTTGTATTTCAAAACAAAGCACCTCAAGGCACCAGAGCAGTGGGTTGGAGATGAACCAAGAGAAAGCTGGAGGGAGCCTGGGCTTACAGAGTGCTGCTCCTCTCTGCTCTGCATTGGTGTCACGAGACAGTAAAATACATCATTATTTCTGGGATGTGTCTTTTTCTTTGCACTGATGCATTGGTAATGTTATTCAAGAGTCACTTAAAATACAAAATAAGGACTCTTTTCCAGGTGTCATGGTATTCAGCCTGTTTGCTATCGCTGCCTTGGGCTGCACTCTGAAGCACGTTAGGACACCCTCTTTTTCCATGTGCTCCATCTCCCTGCCTTCCTGGATGGTATCAAAGTTTAACTTTCCTTTGATTTTGCCTCATCCTGGCCTTCTGCAGGACCAAGACCTCCCAGCATAGGTTGTCTAAGCCACCAGAGTTGCTGGCTGCAGGCATACCTTCATAAGGCATTCCTGGAACATGCCAGCACCAGGTCTATCTGCAGCAGTTCAGGCTCTGGTGTGCCTGTGTGACCAAGTAAACTGTGCACAGAAATGGATGCACAGGGACAAAACAGAGCTTTCGGGGGTCCTTGCTGCCACGGCTGTTCCTGCCCAAAGGAAAATATTTGTAGTGATCCCAGTGACTGGGATCACCCAGTGCTGTGACAGTCACTGGGATAGTCTCATTGGGATGATGCTCTGTGGGCTGGATGAAGTAATGACCATAAAAGAATCCTGTAACAAGATAATGGGCCAAATGGAACACTATTGCATCTGCCAGCTCCTTATGCAGCATGGAACCACACAGCGACACATGGTTCCTCACAGAGCAGCTGTGAAACTGAGGAGAAAGACAGAAGAAGAGAAAAGAAAGAGAAGGTGATGAAGAAAAATAAAATAGCTGATTCAACCTGGGACATCCACGGGCCGAGTCGGTCCTTGCCACAGCACTGACTCAAAGTGAAGGGACAGGGCTCCTGCCAATGCTGTCCTGCACCCAGCCAGTCATCATACTTAGGCAGGATACTCTTTTTATACATATTCAGGTAATTAATTCAGACCACTGAAAAAAGTCACTGGAGAATTCCTGCTCACTTAATTAAAGAAAATAAAATGCTTAGCTATGTCTAGAGATGTGCAGGCACTGGTAAAGGCCCTGCAAGATAGAGAGCCCTCTCAGTCCTGTGAACTGCTGGTATAGGAGTCAATTCATCTCCAATTTTATGCGTCATTCTCTTCAAACTCTCTGGTGTGCCATCCCTCTGTACCCTAGGATGGAAAACACAACATGGGAAGAGAACTCAAGGCAGTAACCAGAAATTGGTGATGGCTGGTACCTCTAGGCTGCTGGTGTCTTTCAGGGCAGCAAAGCACAGATAGTTCAGCCTGTGTCTCAGGAAACCCACAAAGCTCCATCAGTGGACATGGGGGACATTGAAGGCCACATCACATGTCATCTCACAGGCAAGAGAGAGACCCAGCCACTGCCAGCCAGTGACTCATCCTCCTAAGACTGTTCAGATGAATCATCTGATGCAGATATCTGCTCCTCTACATCAACCACAACAGGACTTTAGCTGTCCTGCTTTGAGACATTGGCTCTTTGGTATCACCCACCTTATGTGAGACCTTAAGCAAGATCAAGTCTAGATTTACTAAGTGTCTGAGGAGCTACTGAAACCTGACTTTCCCCACAGGCCTTCACACCAGTTTAAGGGTGTTGAACCCTGTGCTGGGACAGGGTTTATGATGTTAAGACAGCTTAGCTGAAGGTTTGCCTTTAGCATATCCCAGTTAAGAACCACCACTCTTCAGTGAAAGTGGGCTGCATAGTGGATGAGACCTAGGCTGGAGGTGTTACTCAAGTCAGAAGCCACATTGACCTGGCAGGGAAGGTGGGCCAGGAAGAGGTGGCTAATGTAGCATCCTCCAGACCAGAAGAAAGTTCATTCACTTAGCCAACACTTTGCTTTCCATTCAAGCCTTCTTTGAAAGTGTGTTATTAATGCAATTAAGCTGCCTTCTCTGGCTGCAGCTGGGGTATCTCTACTGCTGGTCTGTGTCCCTTTGAACAATATAAATAGCCAGAGTTGGCTGAAATTAGAAGTCTTGGCTTCTCTGAGGGCAGCAGTATGGCTTGCTGGGTGTTTTCAGGTAAGTCGTAACTGAGTCTTTATCAGACTTTCTCCATCTGTCCAGTAAGGGTTCCTGCTCCAACTTCAGAAGCGCACAGAGGCTGGGGGCTATTCTCACATCAGGATTGTTTTTGACCAGCCCTTAACAAGAAAAATTTTCGAAACACTGGTTTTAAACTTCAGTGAGAGTTAGTTAGGCAGGAGCTCAGGGGGCAGGATTCTCCTTGAGGTGCAAGCTGGGCACATCAGCCTGACCAGGGTATAGGAATAGGAAATCCCCAAACTGTACATCTCTTGTTCTCCCTGCTATAGCTCATCCCATCTGTGACACTGTTTAGTCAGCACAGCACTCACAAACCTACTGGAAAAACAACTGAATCATAAAAAAGAAAAAGTTCCTAAAACTCAAGCTCGCAAAATGCAGGTATCCTTGCACAGCTCTCTCAGGCTCTGGTAAAGGCCCTTGTGCTCATCAGATTTAATAGGCAGCTAAGATCAGCCATGCCTGTGGAGAAAAGGAACAATATGTTTAGGCATTTAAAATGGAAAAAACCCAACAACACAACACCCCCCCNCCCCCCCGTTCCCACAGCTAATGCCATTGTTAAAAAAAAATAATTAGTTATTGTGCAGGTGACCATACAGTGGGACAAGCTGTTCAGAGAAGTTGTGGAGTCTCCCTCACTGGAGATATTCGAGAACTGTCCGGACACAATCCTGTGCCATGTGCTTTAGGATGACCCTGCTTGAGCAGGGAGGTGGGACCAGATGACCCACTGTGGTCCCTTTCAATCTGACCTGTTTCTGTGGTTCTGTGAAAATGCAGAGCAGCCAATACATACATAATACAGCCAGTTAGAAAACCTCACAGAAGATTCTTGCCATTTCAGGACATTAATCATGGAAGATACTATAGACACATTTGGAAGTATGGATCCACTCTTTCCTCTACAACTAATAGAAACAAAAAAATGCAGGTAAACAGGGCCTGATTCTTGAAGGTGTCCCCAGAAAGCCCCCAGATGCCCATATGGTTGATGAATCATCTTCAGTGACATGCTAAAGGCTTCTGAATTGTCCAAATGGATTAGGATTTACAGCAAATTTTCTGTAAAACCATGCAACAGTTTATAAGATAATGAAAGGGCAGAGGAACTGTGTGGAGAGGAAGCCAGGGACATGGAAGACATCAATGTATTTAATAAAGGCTACATGTGAATGCTAGGCTGATCCTTTTAACAACATTTAAAAACTACCTTTTCCAAAGAGAATGGATGTTTAGGCTTTTTGAGAAACCTCCTTCTTAGGCAGGTCTTTCCCTTTGCCTGAACTTACTCCTGATGAGAACAGGATAGGGTATTGCTGCAGCTCAGCTGTGTAATTGGCACACAGTGAGTTGCAGTTAGTGTCCAGGGGTTGCTTGTAGCTGATGGCACCAATAATGTGTGAGGTTTAGTCTGCAAAAAGAGGATTAAGCCATAATCATAATCATTATCCTTATCAATGATTTCAAATCAGCTGCCATGTCCCTTTTCAATCTGCCATCAGCAAGCCATGGATGTGACAACTCTGACTCATGCTATAGCATGACAGTTATGGAGTCTGTAAGTGCAGTGACCTACGAGGAGTCTCTGTATGGTCCCAGACACATGGCCCAGGAGCAGGGCTTCCTTCAGAAGGAACTGTTCTTAATAAAATGTTCCATCACAATTCAATTTCCTTCATGGCTCAAAGATTGCCTCTTCTAGTACCTATAAATATTCTGGTGATCCTGTCCTTGACAAGCTCATTCCACAAACTGATTGCTGTTGCAAAAGCTGACTTAGGCAGTAAGACCAGAAAAGGAAAAAAATTTAGACTCAGAGCTATGCACAATCTGAGCACTTGACTGAATCACACCCACAGTAATGTCCAGTTCCAAAGCTGGCAAAACTGATCAATTGTCTTAAACTGACTTTCCCTGCCATATAAAATTAATCTTGGATGCAGCAGAGTTTCTTGTGTGTGCGCTTGTGGCTAATCTCTTGAAGGAGAGTAGGTAGGAGGAGTGCCACAGGGAGGAGCAGGCCTGGGTCTGTGCTCCTTGGCTCACATATTGATGAGCCGGATGGCGCAGGGGTCGGGAGCAGCAAATGACACCAGCTGACAGTTCCCAAAGAAGGGGCACCTTTGCACAGTGCACAGTTAGAGCATGGACACGCTGAACCACAGGATGTTGTGCATGCTAAAAGCTCACACAAGTTCAAAGAGGAATTAGACAAATTCATGACAGAAAAATCTTTCAAGGGCTATTAATTGCGAAGACAGAGCCTCTGCTTCAGGACAGAGGCTTCTTCCCTCAGCTGCATACACCTAGAGGCCAGGACAGTACCCTGGGACAGTACAAAAACATGCTAGCCCCATGCTTTTACTTCTTGCTAGACATTTGCTTTCCAGGCCTTAGTAGAGAGGGGATGGATAGGCTGGGAAGTGCTGCTCTCATGCCAATGTGTGGCCATGAGGTATTGGCCTGGGAATGCCACATACCTACACATGTTTTCCTGCCCGTAAAGAAAAAAGTTAGCAATATCATAAAATTACATAAGTCTACAAACAAAACTGCACAGAAAAAAACCCTCTTGTTTTCTTGGAGCGCATCTATGAGCTATATGGAAGTCCACAGGAGCAAGATCTATTGCTAATGGGAGGAGGCAGAAATCTATGCCATTTTGGCTGAACTGCCCCTCTGATTTGCCGGTACCACCCCTACCTCCTGTTGATTTTTTCTTCCCGGAGGCTAAAATGCACATGAATCATTAACAAGCTTGTGGAGTTCATGCATGCTATCATAGCTTGCGTAATTAATCCTGAGCCAATGTGATTTGGTGAATTAATAAAGCTGCTGTTGCTGGGGTGGAAATTCCTGTTACCTGCAGCAGGGCTGGATTTGCTGCTCCTCTGCATCTGCACATTTGCAGATGCCTGTGATCACAACAGCAGGAGTTGTATACAGGGTGTATCAACAGGGGGAAATATGCATGGAGCAGAAGAGAATGGGAAGAAATGCATCATGATCCATGGTCTTAGTTTGCTCTTCTTTCCAAGAAAGAGGGTTCATCATCACTTCTGCACAGGAGATCAGGTTTGTCATGAGGAGCTTGGGTGTCCACACACCACTTCTAGAGCCTCAGAAGAAATCTCCAACACTTTGGTCTTTTGCTCTTTCTAGCTATTCCAGCAGAATTTTTTTACTTAGCATCTTGTATTAATCACCTTTATCTGAGAGATCCTTCTTGAGTGGGGCAGAGAAAACTAGCCTGGATAAAAGGGAGTAACTTTGTAATCCTAGGCAGGACAGAAGTCCATGGCCTCTCATCTCTCTCCATCGTCCATCCAGCAAGTAGATGAGGTTTTATCTGAGTTCTAGAGTTCGGTTTGATTTTGGAATATTCAGCTGTGGAAGCAAGTTGCACATGCTCCAGACACTTAAGTTTTATGCAAACCCCTCTTCAACATTTGGCCTGCAATTCCTCCAGTACCATTGTCCAGGCAAGTTGTCTGCATTTGGCCTGAATTTAAGACATTTCTGTTGTTGAATCAAAAAATCTGTCCACATCTGTGGACATCAAGACCCTGTTGGCCATCTCCTCCTGGAGGGTAATTTTGTTAATTCCTGCTTGGTAGCTGCTAAGGTGCAAGTCCTGGTCCTGTCAGTGATCTAGCCAGATATGAAAGGTCTCAGTAAAATGCTGAGGATCTGGGTTGGAAATGTTGAATTTGATGATACCCCTCTCTCCCCATGTGTCTAGGGCACCAGGTTAGATTTTCTATAGCTTTTACTGATCTTTTGTTTGCTCTTTCTTGAGAGTCAGCAGTCCATGCAGCCAGAAAGCGTGTCTGGCACAGGCCAAGATGCTGCTCCCTCTCCCTGGGCGCAGAGCCCACCTGTACAACACAAGCCATCCTTGCTTTTCACCCCAAGGCAGCCCTTCTGTGTCAAGATGATGTGTTTTCAGTGAGTGAGGAAGAAAGGAGTCATATAAATGCAGTCACACAGCTTCTTTTCCCAACACAGGTTTCACAGTCTCCTTGGTCACCATTTGCCAGATATGGTCTGTTCAGTCAAGCAGTAAGGTCTGACTGTACACAACTGTATGCTGTTTGAAGTGCTCTTTTTTCTTTTTGTTTTCTTTCTTGCCTTTTTTTTTTAATACATTTTAGTTTCTTTTACAGTCAGCAGTGAAACCTAGGCTTCAAGTATTGATAAAACAGCACAGAAATGGAGAGCTTACAATAAAACAGAGCAGTGAATTTTCTATCAGTGCTAGACTTCACACTGGTATCTGGTGATAGAAAAACTCCACAATATGTCCTGAGCAACCTTTTGCTCACCATCAAAGGGAGGAAAAATGTTATTTGTCCTAAACAGAGATGTGGTAAAAATAGAAATCGAATCCTAGGCCGTATTTAGCATTTCAATTAAATGACCTCATTTTTAACAAGCGTACCTAGATGATTCACATTTTAGAAAAATCAGGCTATATGCAGAGCTGTCCAAATAGGAAGAAAATTTAACTAGCCCAGATAGAATTGGAAGATTAAATGCATCCTGAGTTCGGATCTTCACACCACTGACCAGATTTCAGTGGTGGTCTTTCTGCTGTTCCTTGTTTCTACTTTTTCCAATAGATGTTTACTACAATCTACCTTGTGCCATGACAGCTTCATAGCTCCTCTCCCCAAAGTTAAGAGAAAGGAGGTGAAAGGCAGCCCAGCCAGAGTTGTTAGATCTAGAAGAAAAGGGAACAGCATATGCTTGAGAGGCCAACTGAGATCAGGGCAAAAACATGAAGTAAGGCAAACACTGACAAGGTGTGAGGAAATAAATCTGCTGCAGGAGAACAGGACAGTCCTGGATTGGGATCTGGAGGCATGGTAGCATCTCCATCCTTAGGGACCATCCACCATCAGACCTGACCTGGCTGTGAGGGTGTGAGGGAGAGAAGGGGCAGAGAGACCCCCAGACCTCCCTTCCCACCTAAACCCTCTGTAATTTTACAAACCTGTGAACATCTACCCCAAGGAATGGAGTTGAATGCACCAGAAAATGAAACCTAGGAAGCAAAACTTTGGCCCTAAAATTATCACAGAAGTGAGCTGTGGAAACAAAATGATTGTATTAGCAGACTGGCTCGAGCATTAGTATAAACCTATCATTCTGTCAGAATGGACAAATATTTCCTGTGGAGTTAATAGAGCTCTACTGGGTTGCTCTTAATAGTTGTTTATTTTATTTTTCACTGTTCATAATAAACCTCTCTGCATCTGAAAATAGCTCTCTCTAATTACTGTGTGGGTACCTGTGCATTATCAGTGTGCATGGGTGTGTTTGTGTGTGCTGATGACACCTCAGGTATATGTAGAGAGTTACTCAGCTTCATTGAAAAATGGGAATTTACTAAGAAATCTGAAACATTCCTGGTTCACAAGTGTTTCACCAAATCCAAAACTGGGTTAGCACATGATTGAAAACCTTGGCAGTCACTGCCAGATCTCTGCCTTTGGGGCACATGTACAAAAGAAATCCTGCAAGGAAGGCCTGGAACAGTTGAATAGAAAAATCAAAAATTTAAGGAAAAGGAAAAAAAAAAGGCTCGCTGTGATTCACACCAAAATCAACTGTCGGAAAAATGATGTTTCCCCTGAACATGAAGCCTTGCTGTTCTTTTACAGAAAGATTCCAGTCATATGCTCTGCCACCTCTCTCTTGAGGCTTTTGTCGCAAATTGCCCTCCTGATAAGTTTCAAGACCCTGACATGTAGAAAGAGACAAAGAAGATGGATATGGTGGGCTGGAGATTTTCAGCAATAAATCTTGGTGCTACATGAAAGTGTTAAGTAAAATATGGCATGCTTTCTTAATGAGCAAGTTGTTTTTCATTTTGGTTAAGACATTTCAGTTCATCGAGCACCTGGACAACAGCTGGGTTGACTTAGAAGTAACATGTGCTCAAAACCAGGGATCAACTCAAAAGCAGTCAGGGATGACCTGAGTAACAACACACAAATTTGACTCAAAGTTTTGCACAGAGTTTGGTCAATGTAGAGAACATCAGTGCTGGGGAAGGAAGATGGGTCAATGCCCATCAGTGGACAACAAACAGGGAGCATGGGTGTTTGACTGAAGGGGGACAGACATTTTTAAAGGGAGTCTGGCTGAACCCCACACCTTTATTTTTGCTTGGTTGAATACAGCTGAAAAAGTAGTCATGGACAGATTTGCACCTCATGAATCCCTAGGAGACTATACCAGTGCCTGCCCCCATTCTGGGTAAAAGCAAATTAAAAGAAGTCAGGGCCAATTTACTTGAAGATCTTTTCCAAGTCCAGCACTGTCTTTGGATTTTTATGTCTAAGCCCACCTTAAAGCTAGACTACCCCCTTAAAGCTAGACTATCCATTGCATAGCATTAGATGTGCTTTGTTTCCATTGCCTTCTCACAGGGCACTTATCTCTGGAGTGACCACCTATTCTAGGTGTACTGCCACCTCTTTATTTTATCCAGGGGTGTTGGTTGCAGCATGTTTTTGCCTTCTTGAGCTCTTCAAAATGAAGTCCAAGACTGGAAATAATGATGCCTGCTGAGAAATGTGAGACCAGCTGACTACATTGTTCAATGTGGCCTTCATTGTCTTTTCTTTTTCCTCAGAATTAGAAATGTAAGGGTAATGTTAAAATGGATGACTTTTTCATAGGATAGTTCTATCCAGCTCTGAAACACCCTTATTTCTGTCCAAAATATCTCTGGCCTTTGAGCTGTAGCATCAACATTTTCTTCCCACTGAAAATATTCAGGATTTTTTTTGGAATTGCACGCATGGGTTTGAGCGTGTGGGTCATATTTGGTGATGGGACAAATCTGACAACACCAGGGACACTTTTTCCTGTTTAACAAGTTTCTGTGTATGCCCTAGTGTACCTGAGAAAGAAAAGACAGAAACGTGATCCTAGCTGTGGTGGGGCTGGACACCTTCCATCTCTGTAACAGGCTGCAATGTGGGTCACAGGCTGCTTTACAAAAACTGTCTCTTGGGCTGTTTTTCTCTGGCTGATGTGCTTTAAGCGCCGTCACTGCCAGGTCACGTTCTCTAGAGGAAGCTGAGAAATACCAGGTCTGTGCAGCCAGCTCAGCATTCAGGATAGGTAACAGCATCCTTGTTCTGACTAGACTCATGCAACTGAAAGCCAGAAAAGTAAAAAATAAAATAAGTGCCATCCAAGCCCCTATGATTTGCAGGCAAAGACTGTTCAGTGCCACTGTGCTGCTGGCAGGGCAGCACAGAACCCACAATTTAGCCCCAAAAATGTCTAGCAAATCAGCAAAAGTGCAGGATGCCCAGCTAATGGCTCTACAAGGACTGGGTACCTGAAAAGAAAGGACCTTTAAAAAAAAACAAAACAGAAGCATTTGCCTAATGTGGAATAACAGGAAGATTTCTAAGTTTTGAAGGATGCAAATGGACAGACAGAAAATCACTCCTTCACCTGCAGTAGTGGTTCTTCTGTGCCCAGCAAGAAGGTTAAACTCCTGCCTGGTGTGATGGTTCTCTTCTTTCTCACCAAACAAAAGAAGTTGAGCTGGTGTCAGCCTGCGCTGTGTGCATGTCTTTGGTCTCCTGCACAGTGTGGAAGGGGCTGGCAGAGGAAACCCAGGGTCAATTTCTTTCTCTCTCTCTCTCCCCACTATCCCAGTGCTGGGAAACCTGTCATCTTTTCAGGAAAGCCACCGAGTGGAGATGAGGTGTTTGAAAGAAGAGACTGCCACGGCAGCACCAAACCCACTGAGATAGAGAAGCTGGCCTGTTTTTCATGTAAACAAATGGCCACACGGGACTGATGAGTTTGTAGGCATCTTGTAAATCCTCTTGGAATGCGCCTACCCCTCTGGTCTCCTGAATTCCTGGCTGGAAGCACCCCCAAACGCTGCCCCACTTCCCATGGTGAACTGCTGCCACTGCCAGAGCACAAGTGAGAGCAGCAGCCATGCCCCAGCCCCAGGAATAAAGTGCTGGGGAGACAAAGTGGAGATGAAATTTCCTCTGACTTATCCATGTTCACTGCGTGTGAGAGGAAGGCCCAGCCTTTTGCAAGCAGCCCCCCAACAATCCTAGCTTCTCAGATTTCTTCCCTTGGGATCTACCACTGGCTGGTCCAAGCACTGCATCCTCTGCCACACAAAGATACATAAATCATGCAAACAAGTGACACGACCCAGCTCACATCTGGTACAGCACCTTGCTCTGTCCTGCACTTCATTGCAGAATGGTGTCGGGTCAGTTAAGCACCATTTCACCTTTTTAAGTCTATGCTGACTTCTCCTGACCACCTGCTTGTCCTTCATGAGCCTGGAAATTATTTCCAGGATAAGTTGAGGTGAGGCTGGCTGGCCTGTATATCTTCCTGACCACAGGAGTGGCACTTGCTTTCTTCCAGTCTTGAGGAAAAGCTCCCAGTTGCCATGATAGCAGTGAAGGTGGGGAAAGCAGTGGACAGGCTCTGGATGCCATGCTCAGCAGCTCCTCACCTCTTCACCAGTATTTTCTCAGCCACATTACACTAAAAACCAGGGCTGCTGAGATCTTACACAGTATCCTCTGATACTGAGGATTTTCTTCTCCTGTGTGCTGCTTTCTCTGGAAAGCAGAGAGTGATGTGACATGTCACTCCAAGCTCTGCTGGGACAGGGTTTGCAGCTCATTAGAGCATGGGTTTGTCTTTAATTGACCCAGAGCCCTAAATTTAAACTTATTGTTAAGGACATTACTGGATCTGGATCTAAGGGAGTGAGAAACATTGCTGCTGTAAATGATCCCACTGCTTCTCCTGGCCAGTTCTATGGTCTCTGTTCTGACCCACACTCCTGACTGTCTCTGTACATATGTGTGGCCCCCTCTGCAGAAATAAGAGCAGCACTTTAAACCTTTAAGGTAATTATTGGTTTAGCTTTAAAGCATATACACCCTGCCTAAAAGAAGAGTTTTGAGCTCACACCCAAAGCAAGAAAAGCCACATGGGGATCTCCGGAAGAGCTGAAGGAAAATCTCTTTAAAAGCCTCGGGTTCTGAGATGAATAAACATAGGAAGTCAGCTGTTTGGATTCACTCAGGGCTCACTCTGTGTTTTCTAAGTGCCTACCAGCCCCTGAGGATGGAGCAAAGGCTGATGCGTCTGGAGGGGTTGCTGAAAAGATGAAGCTTTTACTTCTGCAGAGACTTACAAAGCTATGGCCGTGGGGAAAACAAAGGTGGGAAGTCTAAAGAACAGAAAAAAACCCCACAAAATTTGACAAGAAATCCCCCTTCTATTTTGTATTTTCCATGAGCCATGATCCTACATATTGCTGTTTTTTTAATATATCCTCTCAATCCCATTTTTAGCATCTACCCGTTTCTGGTAGACTTTGCAATCCTCACTCCTCCCGTCAAACCAAATCAAAGACTAAATTGCAGACCTATCCCCCAGAATTCCTGGACTGGACAGATATTTTGGATCTGAAAGCAGATCCATGGGCCAAGGAGCTTGGCAGGCATTGGCGGGTCTCCTCCGCACACAGGGCAACACGTGAGGAACAACAGAGCCCTGCCAGGGCTGGGCATGTGGCAGAAAGACAGTCTCCGTGACCCATGTGGGTGGATTTGGCTCCTTTCTTTGGAAATGCTATTGACAGAGGCAGACACTCCCTCTGGATGCTACGAGCCAGGCTACCAAACCACCCTCACATGTGCAATGTGGCTCTCTCTGCTTCTGCCAGCCAGAGGCTCCCATGGGCAATTCGCCAAGTATGGAAGGGACAGGAAGCAAAGGTGGCATTATGGTCTCGGGTATTGGCTCTAGTCTATGCAGCAGTAATTTCAAAAACATGGAAAAAAAAAGATTTGGAGCTACTTTTTGCTCCATTCCTCACTGTGGATGATCTCTAGGGGATTTTGTACCCTTCTGCCAAAGAACTGGGAAGCCTTTGGGAAATATTCCTGCACTACACAGCAGTGTCCAGATGCACAATGTTCAGAGCAGCATCTGGCAGGATGAAGGTCCCTCATGCCCCTCTGATCCCCCAGCTCAGATGTGACCTCACCTTGATGATACAGCCAGCAACACCTGTGTTGAAAAGCCCCAGCAATTTCACCCGTGGGAGACAGCAGTGATCACCTGGGACAGGTGAGCGCATCCTTGTGTATTTGCTTTCTTTCTGAAACTAGTCATTAGAGAGGGTGTCACTTGCTTTCAGCTGACAGCAAGCAAGGCGTTGTTACAGGAGTCTTCATTGCATGTCAGAACTTTCTCACGGTCAGAAGCGCTCCTGGGCATGGGAAGGGTAGAGGAGGGAGTGGTGCTGCCCTCTGAATGTATGTCTCATGCATTGAGGAAACACTCACACAAGCCAGGAGGAACAGGAACTCTGCTGAGGTGATTGCATCAGATCTTTTACATCAGGATCTCACCAAAGCAGCCATTTCTTTATGTCTTTCTCTATCCTGACTTTCTTGTCTTACAATGAGGCAGGTTTTCCTGTGGATTTTTCAAGTTCTGCTCCCTGCTTATAGGGCACCTTGTGTTTTGACTTGAACAAGCCTGCTAGGCCCCATGGTACCATGGGAGCCAGTCTGCTTCTAGGTATTTCTGACATTTCAGAGCAATGGGAGCACCTTACAGCTGATCTGGAGCGGGCAACTCCAAGGGACAAGTTACCTTACTTGTCTCCACAACATGCAGCTCTCCTACTTAGGGGTACCACAAACTTAGTCCTCCTCCAATAGCTCTTCTTGTTGCTCTGCTGTGAATCCTGACAAGCTGTCCCTCTGTGGAGCCAACTCTTCTTTCTAAATTCTGCTGCATTGCTCCCAGGCTCTCCTCCCACCTTCCTTCAGCACAGCACATCATTCTGGCCAGAATCCACCCAGTATCATCACTAGAAGGTTTGTTGATCCCCAGAATAACACCTGCACGTTCTTTAGCAAGCACTGAATTTAGTTCATGGCTGTTTTGCCCTACGTGTATTTTCACTGAGTCACACACTGTTTGCTGACTCACAGAAAGCATTGAGGTGGAAAGTGGCAAGAATGGTAGGATGCAGGCTGGATAGAATCTCTCCCAATGGGAGGTGAATGAAGCTCATCTGTTTTGCTTAGAAAGAGACCATACACCTTTACACGCCTCCATAACAAAGGAAGGTTTCTGACATTTGAGATTTATAATTTTATAGGCAAACACAAAACAGAATCTAGAGGTTGGACATGGACAACGGACAAATGCAGGCTCAAAGAAGGGAGAAAGGTACACAGTGTATGAAATGTCAAAAGTTGCCCTGCCATGTAATTCTAATTAAATCTACTTCCTTCCTTGTGTTCTGGTAGAACACTGCTGTTTTACCAGAGACATGGTTCCTGTGCTCTAAACCACTCCCAGAAGGGATGAGACACTTGCAGGACTCACACCAACCCTACAGCTCTCCATCCACACAGGCATCACAGCTCTACCAGGAATGAAGAAGAAAAACACCTCTGTCCATTCACATGTACAGAATGGACTGTCAGACTTCTTGTAAGGTATGTCTGAGGCACTGCAACAGGGACAGCCCAGTCTGGTGCTGCTACCTTCCCACAGTGCTCAGTCTGGGGCTTTAGCACTGTAGCATCTGACAGGATTTTGACAAGACAGGACAGCCTTCATCAGAATGAAGGCTGGAGCAAAGACCAGATAAAGCAGGTGGAGTGATTTATCAAGCTGGAATAGCTCAGATAGATAAATTTCATAGTTCCTAGCTCAGTCCTTTTGCATGGCATGCGGATATTCACCGTGGGTGCGTGTTCCAAAGTCCCCTGTGCCTGCAGAATATCCATGCAACTTTAAGAAGGTTCTTAACCAAAACATCAGAGGCAAAGCAGATGTAATTTTCCTGGCTAACAGTGTTGGACCCTGAGGCCTCTGCAAAACTGTAATGAAGTCCCTACAGCCTTTGGGATGAGTGAGAATCATGTTAGTGGCACTGAAGGGGTGACAGCGAGCTGCGAGATTTGCTGGCTGCACGTGTGTTTACCTCATTCATTCACATCTCACATGTAGGGAGCTGTGGATTCAATTAGAAAATAATACCCATTTGCAGTTGATTGCCTGAGACATCAGCTTTAATAGCAGCTGGAGAGAGTTAGACGCCTGAATTGGTTCTGATCTGCACTTCCTAGTTATTATGCTTCTAATTATGGCAAACCTGCTATTTGTCAACAATGTTTTATCAAAGGTGGGGAGACATGACACTCATCTTTTGGGAGGTGGCTCGGACTTTCTATTAGGTATTACACAAGATGGAGTCTGCCATACACCTGTTTGCCTTTCAAAGAAGCATCTGAATCTTTCTTTGGTGGCAATGCGGATGTGCAGAGAGCCTGCGAGCTGCCAGTCTGGAAACTTTGTGACATACGTGTTTCTCTTCTGATGTACATGATCCAACATATTTTTCATTCCATCTGGACCAAATCTGTCAGAAGATTTTTTCTAGAAGCCATGAAAATTTTCATTCCAGTCAGGTCAGCAGACAGCTGTGAAATGGTCTAGAGCTCAGGACAGAACTTTGCTAATGGGTTATATGTGTGCAATGAGAGAGCAAACAGTACTTCTTGTTCCTGCTGCAGCAACTCAGCAAGGATTGGTCAGTGGATCTTGGTAGCTTGGTCTTGGGGATGCCCCAAAATGCAACTTTTTCTGATGGAATTTGATTCAGAAGAGCTGCACTTGTCCATTATACGAGAGTCTGGTATGCACCGTTTGGTTTGATGTAGAATGTACAGCAGGTGGCTACAGAGCAATTCCAATGCTTTTAAGCAAACTTAAGATTGTCTACCAAACGGACCCACCCCAAAAGCAACAAAAAACCCTACTCCAGGAAGACAGCAAGATGAAGGTTTTTGCCAGTGTCCTCAGTGCCTGGAAGAGAGAGAAATTTGCTAAGTGGAATTCCCATGGGTGCCTAGTAAGCAGATCACATCCTGTCACAGAAAGCAAAACAACTGACCCAACCCTTCTTTTGCTATCCAGTTTTACTTCAAATTCCTTCCTGATTCACATTGGATTGTCTGTTTAACTCTAGTCAAGACACACCAGCTGGACACTTGGGAAACTTGCTAGCATCCATAGATGCATCCTCATCCTCCATACTTAGCTGCAGTCAACCTCCAATGTTCAAGCAATGTGTGTTTCACATCCTTCTTTCCAGCACTAGCTCTGCTGAAAAGATCTGCTTTTTCCTGTGGCAGTCCTAATTATGGCCAGTGCCTCAGACACTGACAAAACATATCTCAGGACATGCAAATACAATTCCTTTTGGAGTGTCCTTGGTAGTGTATCCCTCATTAACTTAATGATGAACAAGCATCTCACTTCCGCAGAGGGATACGAACAAGTCTATTGGTGATACTAAACTCTTTCAGATAAAAAGAGACCAAAGATCCCCAGGAACTGGAGCTTCAAAACAGCAGCACTGACACTCCCCAGAAAGCTCTTCCATGGAGAAAAGATGCCCTTCCTGTGAAAATCACAGGAACCAGTTCTGGTCAGGGCAGAAGCACAGTAAACAGCTTTCACCTTCCTGTGACCCTACTGCACATCACTGTAGCCCATGTGCAATATATTTGGGATATGTAGTAATCTCACAGAGAGCAGATGACTATAAAACCAGAAAATAGCAAAAGGCATGTAGTTAAACTATAAGCTTAATTGTTAACATGTAGTGAGGTCTCATGGTATTTCCTACAACATCTGAAACCCTGAGGCCTCAGGATCCTGTGGCTCAAAAAAAATCTCAATACTTCACTTAAAATATGTCCAGAAGATAGATATTTCTTCCCACTTCATGAAAAAAACCCTCATGAGTTTGCTCTGAAGGCAATTGTTACCTCTTTTAGATCTGAATTTTTAGGGGATAGTAATACATAAGCCATCTTGTTCATCAGCTGGATTTATGCTCTCCCTAGTTTCAAGAATGACTCCAAATTGGGGGAAGCAGCTGACATTGGCAGGAATGCAGGGCTGTGATTCAGGGGGATTGCAGTGGGCTGGAACACTGTGCCAGAAGGAGCTCACAAAGTTTAACCAAGGCAAGGGCAGACTCCTGTACCTGGGATGAAGTGACCTTTTGTACCAGGACAGGCAGGGGGCTGGATGATGGGGAAGTAGCTCTGCAGAAAAGGGCCTGAGGGTCCTGACAAACAAGAGGTTGAATGTGAGTCAGCAGTGTGTGCTTCCACAACGATGGAGCCCAACTGCTCCCTAGTTAACATTAGCTAAAGCACAGCCAGCAGACTGAGAGAAATTATTATTCCTCTCTGCTTCACACTTATAAAGGTTCATCTGAAACGCTTTGTCAAGATTTAAGTCTCTTGAGTGCAAGAGAAGTTTGAATAAACTGGAGCAAGTCTGGCAGAGGCCACCAGGATGGTCAGGGCCTGGAGCACGTGCCGTAGGAGAAGAGAAGCTGAAGAGCTGAGACACTTGTCCTTGTTAAGCATGAAGAAGAATCTGACTCTGTCTTTCTTGCAATCCCCCCTTAAGCAGAGGGTCATGACAGCATCTAGATCCCTCCCCTACACACATCCTTCTCCAGGCTGAGCATACCCAGCTCCCTCAGCACCTCCTTGTACATCATCTTCTTCTTCTCATATCCCAGCTCACTTCACCTGCCCTGCTGGTGAGAGCTGTCAGCCCTGAGTTTGTGAATGCATCCACGGGGCAAAGAGCTGGGGACTAGAGGGCACAAGGGGAGAGGAAAAAATGAAATCATCAAGGAAGGCTGACAGCAGTCTTGCACCAGGGTCTCTTTGCTTTGCAGAAGCTGAGAGTTATGACTAAAAGAGTCAGAGAACCCACACTGCTTCCTCCAGCCCCATCACTGCTGTGCACCCACACAAATTGCCTTTCAGAAGATGGTGAGGGTTTTTTTGCTGTACTTCAGGCACACCATGAGCTATGAGCAATCATTTGGACTGGAAGGCTGTTCTGCAATCCACTGCCTACTCTGGGGGATTAGAATACCTAATGAGTCTCCTGCCTCTTCTAATTGTTGTCCCTATACAATTACTGAAAAACCTGCCTCAACATGACCCAATATTCACTCCCCACACTTGCTAATTGCCACAGGTCCTTAGTGTTGTGCACGTGGCTGTAGCTACTGGGAAATGTTCTCTTGCCCAGATAAAAATTGTAACACAGATATTAAAACTGGGTGGCTTTGTTTATTCATTCAGCTAGGGAAAAAAATAGCTGAGGGAAGAGCCAGCTAAGCAAACAGCATTAGACAAGCTGAGACACCAATGTTTTTTCAGGCCTATGCCATGCAGTAGGGTCTAGAAGATGTGTTCCTAGTGAGGGGCCACGAAGGAAATCGGTGCTAATTAACCTATTTGTGGTCTAAGAAGTGGCCCACTTTGGAATCCTGAGGATGGACTGCCTCCAAGAGAGCAACAAAACTGTAGGTGTTGAATCCCTCTGAATGAGCTTAAGGGATGGCTAAATCTGCTTGTGGCTGAGAGCATTGGCATGACTGAGAAAAGCTGGAATAAGTCCTCGAGGTCCAACACAGGTACTGCATTCATGGGTACTTCTATTAGGAATTGTTTGCCACCATTCTATTTGCA
The DNA here is from genome assembly GCA_008694505.1 of Cyanoderma ruficeps. Taxonomy (NCBI): domain Eukaryota; kingdom Metazoa; phylum Chordata; class Aves; order Passeriformes; family Timaliidae; genus Cyanoderma; species Cyanoderma ruficeps. Next base: position 3,532,021 of record VZDJ01007747.1, on the reverse strand, counting down.
TTCTATTTTGTCTACTGATCCCCCTGCCCAAATTCCTTAGACTTGGTTCTGACCAGTTGCTCTCCAAGGCTAAGAAGTGAGAAGCCACCTGAGATACATCCTCTTTCAACATCCTCAGGTGCTTCTGCAGCCCTAGTGATGAGTTAGGGGATTGAAACAGGGATGAGGTGCTTTGGTTAATACATTTAATTTTACTGAGGACAGTGATAAGAAAGGACAAGGACAGTAAATTCTTCACCTACAACAGATTTGCTGTTGGGGTGAGCCAAGTGCCTGAAAAAATGGAAGTTTACAGACACCACATCCTACAGTGCCCGCTTCTTACCAGTAGTTATGTTGTCACCAAGCAGTAACCTTAGATTGCAGACCCCTGAAGCCAAGTAGGATAACCTCCCCTCTCCTGGACATTCATCATGAGATTTATGTGAAACTGAATCCATCTCCCGTGTCTTTTGTTTTGATTTCATTCAAGATTTCAAAGGAAAAACAGTCAACTCAGGTGTACCACCAGGTACCAAATATGTTTGTAGTGCACCATCCTAGAATCTTGTTCAGATTAATCTGAAGATTTCCTTTTACTCCCCTAACAATCTGGATACCAATCAGATTTGGTAGTACAAGTATGTGGAGAAGCACATACGTTTCAGATACTAAGAGGAAACAACCAAAAGGTGCCTGTAAGAGGAATCACTGAATCTCCATCACACATGGATATGAATCTCCCCTCTTTCTATTTCGAAGGATTGGCAACTTTTACACAACAGGCCACAAGCTCACAAAGTGCTGCACCTTGAAAAGCAGGATGAAAAGTACCCATTTTTGATCTATATGAGCCGTATTGAACACTTGAGTGCATGCTGGCCACCCATGTATCTCAGCAATGACTGTTCAAATTACACCTTGAAGAGAAAGTTGAGCCAGAGAGTATGACTCCTACACTGAACAGGCTGCATCTAAACACAGTAATTAAGGTATTGCGCAACCTCTCTGGTACTTAAGTATCAGTAATAATTATGCACCAGGAAAGTAAGCTCAACACATGTTCACAGTCTTCTCCTACCATATGGATTGTTTACATATTCAAGTTGCCATCCGATCTTCTTGATAGCTTAGGAAAAGCAGAAGCTGAATATGAGACCACTGATGATGCCTTTAATTCAAAGGCTTTTGAAAAGGAAAGGAAACAGGAAGCTAGGTTCAAGATTCATATATGAATTTCTGCACTTGTACATTCCAGTAACTATCACCATTCCATGTACACCAGCATCAACATCTCTTGCTGGTGTTTTAGTCCAAGTCTTGTGCTCTTGTTTCCCCAGTGATTGTCACACTTGCGTTCTCAAGTGAGAAGTCCCCGGGATCCTACTATGAGTCAAGTCTGGAAAAGATGGAAAAGTTCTGCCTTCCTGTGAGCAGGCTCAGTCATGGAGAAAGGTCAGCCAAGAGGATACAGAGACCGGACTTTTACTCAAGCCCTGCTGTGGGCAAGAAGAACAGCCATAACTAGCCCACACCATCTGTGACTGTCACCTGAAGTCTGCTCAGATAGCTAGTCAGGGTTAGCCAAGGTTTGGCTGAATCCTACGATTGATAGCCTGGAAGCTGACAGCTAGTACAAACAAACAAATTTTCTTCCTTGTTTTAAGCCTGTGGCTACTAAGGTCCTCCCATTATCACCTCTCTCTCCTGTTTATGATTTTGAGGTCCAAGATTTAACACATAATTTTAACGTGGGAACACATCCAAGAAGATCACTAAGAAAATATTGCTATATACTCCACCAAAATTACAGAATGCCTTGAATGACAGATTCTCCTGAGGCCCTTATACTGATCTTTCAACATTGTTCTTTCCTTTACACACCAGCTATTTAATTCAAATTTCTTATTAATCTTTTCCATGTCTTTTTCAAGGCTGTTTCACATAGGTGGATTTATGCAGTGTTGCAAGCAGGGCAGAAGGCAAACACATGAAACATGGACTGCACTGTTTAAGTAATCAAGAAGACAAGGAATGGGGCTTGCTGAATTTCTTCTGGTGTAATATCACACGTTTACTGCTTGTGAATTATCTACGAAACTATCTTTTTCTTCAGCCTAGTATCTGCTGGATGTGTGCCTACCAGTGGACCCTCAATTTCATCTGAGTGCCAGTGCATTTGTTATTGAGCTCTGTGGTTGGTCACTGAAGTAGTTTCATAATTTCTTCCAGCTCACTGCATGGTAATAAACCACAAATAAGATCAGTTCCTGCTGAAACAACCTGAGCTTGCCCACAGACCTGAGGTTTTTCAAATAAGACAGCCTCTCCTCAGGGGATACTTGGTAAGCTATGACCAAACCCCTGCAAGCTGAACACTGAGTATTTTGAATTTCCACAGCGGTAATGCCATGAGCCTGAGCCACAAGATTACACAGAAGCAGGAGGAAACCCTTCCTGGAGAAGTGGCCTCTGAAGAGACAGTAAGGAGATGAACCCATATGATGCCAAAAAATGTGCCTGTTGTTTGGAAGGACATGGCTTTTTCTGGGTTAATATTTTGTGTGAGTTTGGGCTTAACTGTGAAGTCTGGAGGTCAAAGGTATATTTATACTTAGCTATCTCTTCAGTCTCTTGGTTATTAAGAAGAAAGGAGAATATTACATTGTCTGGATTTTCATATTATTGTCACCATTATTAAATATAAAATAGGAAAGGAAGTATTTCATTCTGATTTTCTCTGTTCCTTGCACATCAGTGGCAGGCTGGAGGAAAGGTATTGCAATATTGCATCAATTTGGTGAATTCAGGAACAACTCAGTGTCCCTGGGATTCCGTGATGACTGCCACCACCTTCTTTGCTTGCTGCATGTTCCATGCTATGTGCTGCCTTGAAAGCAAGATGGATTGGCCACAAAGAGAGGACTCTGTGTTTGTCCAATGTGTCCCAGACAAATCCAGATAAACTACCAAATTTGGGAATGCCTCATGGAACCCAACCCACATTCCAGAACTTGTTGAGGTGCACTCCTCTTGACTCATAGCGCAAAGCTGACAAACTACCCACAAAGGGCTCTGAATTCTCTCTGTAATTAATTAGCCACAGGAAAACCTCAGAGAAGGGAGAAGGGAGCAATTTAACACAGCTCTCAGAATGACACAGGATGCAGAAGTGATGAAGAGTTAACCTGTTCCTTCTTCTCACCAACCTGCTCCTTAACAAGGTGTCCCAAAGGCAGGGGAAGGTCCCTACTCCAGAGCAGATGGTGATTCTGTGGTTAGTTTTCCAAGTCATGAGAATGGCTTCCTTCCAATCTTACAGGTTTTATACTGTAGATGACACAAACAAGCAGCATTACTCAGTGGAAATCTTCCCACTAACTTCTATGGCAATTGAAAGAGGCCTCATCCTACTGTTGATCTTCCTGAGATGCCACTGCTGAGATATGGTCTGTCCCTTTGCTGCTTCAAACACCTTCTGAGGTCTTAAGATCCAAATCTAGATAACATCATGTGTCTTGTGTATAAGACTCCCTGCTTCTCTCTCCTGCCTCCATTCCATGGCTTTATTCATGATACAAGTTTGGGATATAACAGGAGAGCTTTTCTTAAACAATTCCTCATCCACGGGTATCTTTGATCACATCATCCTATTTGGTTGGTATTTCCCTAAAAAACATCTGCTTAGAGGGTTTGAGAATAGTTTAAGTCTACTGAGTGAAAAGGAAATACTAAAATGAGGGGATTTCCTCCTCTCCCCTTCAGCCTGTCTCTAGTGAGTGAGTCCACCTCATTCTGGGCTTTCATTTGTAGCCATCTGTGACATTTAAGAAAAAAGCTGAATGAATTCATCATCAGAACATGGTGTGCAGCAAAGAGCTCATAATTTCCCAGTCATTTACTTAAATTACTATAGAATAAGTGAACTAAACTAAATTACAATGCAGAGAAATGAGAAAAAAGCCTTGTTGTCTTTGATTTCAATGCTCCACCTAAGTGCCAAATTTACTACCTCATTACATCTTCTGCTGCGTTCAAGAAACAGAAAGGAGGGTGACATGCATATGCTTTAATCATTTATCTAATCAAACTTTCTGCTACTTTTAGAGTGGGAAGGTTTGGAAAGAAAAGATATATTTTCCCCTCCCAGACTGGCACTGCTAAAATGGCACTTGGTGTACACTTCCCTCCTGCCCTAGAGCGTTCTCCTGTCACCCAGGTGTAAGCCTCTTCTCCATGGGTGTGTAAGTCATCTTTCAGCACAATGTCCTGTCACAGTGAGGAAGCCCAGTTCATCCACACATCCATCCATCTGTGCCTTGGCTGCTCTGTGAAACCAGCCTCTAGAAGAAAAGGGACCAGGACAGATGTGGCCTTGCTGGACTGTGAATATAAAACTTCTGAGATATGGCTCAGGTGTGGAAATGTAGAACTGCAGACAATTCACAGCAGAAGAAACAGCAAGGTCTTCACCCTGGATGGTTTCTTCTGAATTTCCTATGTACAGCCCCTGTTTGCAGCACTCTGATTCCCCTGTCTGACTCAAGTCATTCTGATTCTTCTACTGTCCTGCTGCACAACAGCTGTGTGGACACCCAGCAGGTTTAATACTGGTGGATTATTCCAGACCTTTGCCCATATATTCCTCCAAGCCAACCTAGTCTTGATTGCCTTTCTACAGGCTTCTGCAATTGTGCAGTGCAGCATAAAGGGCCAAACTAGAAGGGCACATGTGCTTATTGATTTCCCAGAGCCCTCTTGTGGCAATGAGGGAGAGCCAAGGAAAGGCCCTTGCCTCCCTGAAAAACAAGAGGATTTTGGGAGGTGCCCTGCATGGGTTTTGCCATCCTACAATGGCACACCAAAGGCTGAACTCAGAGCTGACCTCAGCAGACACATCTTTGCTTGGCTGGAACAGAAATGTTTACACCACAGGTTGGCTGATGCAAGACCCAAACCAGTCTGTTCTGGGTATTGTTGCTGTCTGTTTCTTAGTTTGACAAGGAAGATGTTCTAGATGATACTGCCAATGTCTCTTCGTGGCTTCACATTAGAAAAGGTGAAGCAATCCAGTAATTTTGAATGGGTTGGGAGCTTAAAGAGGCTTATAAATTTTAACAGAAATGCCTCATCCGCTAATATGGATTGTTCTCATTTCCGGATTGACTCGTGTCAGCACAGCCAACCTGGACTCGAAGTTTACTTCAGACAGTGAGTAGCCTAAACTACATCCCAGATTTTCATCCAGATCCTTTCTACACACTGAGATGTGGCATACTGTACCTCAGATGAAAAGCAGATCCAAGACACTGACATCAGCTCCTGGAGCTGGTACCAGAGTAATTCGTACAGCAGTACAGGTGATGTCACAGGGAGCATCCCATTGCTCCTGGGAGCCTTGCAGGCCTGGTTCTCCAGGAAGGTATCAATTTATAGCTCTTCCCCACCTCAAGACACAGGTCTGCATCCTGCTTTTCTGAAGCTTACACTTAAGTGGCTGTGGGTTTTTTTAAGGTTTATCACCACTGTGAAAAGAGGCAAAATCTGCATTGCTAGGCAAGTAAAGCAGAAAGCAGTGGACTTACAAAAGACCTTTTGCCCCAAAACATGAAATGTCAGTGTCACAGGAATTCCTGCTCTGCCTCATTATTATATCTATGTAATGCCAACCACAAAAAACATCCTTAGCACAGTGGTCCAGGAAAAAATGTATGTGATCAAAAAATACCCTCACAGCTGAAGTACCACAAACCTGCCATTTTTGTACACAGAACAGTTGGATCTGCCAAGAAAGGTACACAGCACACGCTGTTATCCCTGCACTCAGTTCTGAAGAAATCCCCACTGTAGGAATACCAGAACCTTCAGCTGGAGCCAAAGATAAATTCTGTTTGGTCTTGACTCAAAAAGCCTACAGGACAAAGTGTCCTTCAAAGTATCCAAAGTATTGATACGGTTTTCCTGTGACTATTTAAATATATGCACTCTTATATGTTTTCATTCTTGCATGTTTTCATTTATTTTTGTTGTGCACATGATTTTTTGTAGAATTCTTGTGATTTTATATTGCAGGATTGGAGAGATGTGAAGACATCCTTTGATTATTTAGTCCAACCTCTGTAAGCCAAAGAAATCCCATCATCATCTGATGTTGGGAGGAGGGAAATTTTACAGTTAATGGAGATAAGAGGATAAATTTTCCAAGCGACATATTATGTTCTTCCTCCTGAAAGATAGTTTCTCTTTCCTTTGCCTCTTCAGAAACACTAGGTAGAAGACAGACAATGATGCTTTTAAAGCATCTCTGAGTTCTGCCTTGTTTTTACAGCAGGATCACACTGACAGCTCACATTCAGTCTGTGTTCTTCTACAACCCCCACACGTTTTTCTGAAGTACTGCTCAGACGGTTATTTTCCATTCATATAAACACCATAGCTCACATATTCACAAGGTTTTTAATACTGTCCAGCTGGCATGGCATTGGGAATTCAGCTTCTGAAGTGCAAAGTGTTCAGCTGTCTTTTATCAAACTTTATCTCACTGATTTCAGATCTTCTGTCCAGTTCAAGAGATCATGCTGAAATCATTGCTGTCAAGTTCTTGTGATTTGGCCCCACAAATTAAATAGCATGCCACTTGCTATTTAATATGTCCAATTTATTAACTGAAATTCGAAATTGTGATTAGACTGTGAAGATGAATCCTTGAAGATAGATCTCTAAAGCCCTTCCAGTTTGACAGTTACCAGCAAACTACTCGTAACTACTCTTTTTATCTTATTTTTCTAGTAAAGACACATAAAGAAGGCATATCCAGTAAGGAGTGGCTTTGGGTTTGTCTAGTTTAGAGGAAAGGAGGCTGGAGGGTGACCTAATTGCTCTCTACAGCTTCCTGAGGAGGGGAAGTGGAATGGGAGGTACTCAGCTCTTTCACCCAGCGACAGGAAATGTGGGAATGGTTCGATGCTGCACCAGGGGAGATTCAGACTGAATGTTAGGAAGCATTTCTTTACCAAGACAGCAGCCAAACAAGAAGTGGTCAATGCTCCAAGCCTGTCAGTGGTTAAGAGGGATTTGGACAATGACCTTAACAACATGTTTTAGCTTTTGGTCAGGCCCGAAATAGTGAGACAGTTGCCCCAGATGATCATCATAGGTCCCTTCAAACTGAACTAGTATGTTCTGTTCTATTCCATTCTATTCTATGCCATTCTGTATTTTTATCAATAGTCTAACCTGTGCTATCATTCCTGACTTGATCCTGAGTCTGTCACCTGGGGCAGCATCAAAACATCTTCTGTCAAGGCATATCACACTTATGATGTGCCCTGATTTAAAGAGCAGCTGACCTACTATATGAGAAAGTTTGGTTAACTTGATATAATCTCCCAAACTAGCCACAAATGTATTGGCAGCGCTGAAAGGTTTCCACAGAATTTTGGTTTCATGCAGCATTTGCTGTTGATGGCTTTTGATAGTCAGACTGATTTTCAAGGAATGCTTTGGTGGAAGTATAGTTCTGGATTTTAACCATGTCCTTTCTGTAGGTGCATTAAATTGTAGGGCAGAGCAGGAGAAAAACACATTATGCATTTGGTTGCCCACTTGATATCCACTCATTCTCACTCCCCATCTCAGAGGCCACCAACAAGAATGTCCCCACAGAAAGGTGTGCAGCTCTCCTGTACAACATCTGTGGCCACTGCAGGTCAGCAATGAGCACAGTGCTTCTCATCCTGACATTCTCCAACCTTACATCAAAATCCACCAAGAAAATGCGCCTGAAAAAAAAAATGTAAACTTGGTTATTTTCCCATGCTGCGCCATTTAAAGGCAAAATGATTTTCCTTTCCCGTAACAGATGGAAATAATTCCTACAGTTTCCATCTGTTAGTGAGTGATACTGCCCTGATAATGCACAAAACCACTCCAAGACAGAGGCATCGATTGCACTGAGAAGCACTTCTTAGAAAATAAAAATAAAAAATGTTTCCCATTTTTACGATATAATTAGAGCACGAGGGGAAGTGGTTTCTAGTCCTGTTCCATGAATTAGATTTTTCCATTTTCTGCTAGATTCAGGGAGGCTTGGGAAGCTGTTAGCATGCAGATAACTAAAAAGACAGTAATTCAAATTTGATTCAATCTGATGCCTAATTCTCAGAGAAGAAGGAAGAAGCTGCTTAGAGCTTTCCCAGATGTCAAGTTGCCATTTTTCCTGCCAGTTACCCACGTATTTTGAAACCTTTATGACATCTGTTTCAGATGTTTACTATAACAAAGCCAAGGCCAAAACCAAATTCAGCTACTGGCCAGTGTTAAAACACTCCAGACTCTCTTCTGAAGATTTCACCTACCTGGTTACACTTTCATTCCTTCTGCTCCAGCTCATGGTGTCACTGAAGACAACTGAAGGTTTGCCAGCCAAATATACATGGAGAGTGGGAGAAGAAAGTTCTTCTGAGCACTTGAGCACAGAGGTCTCCCAGCAGTTTACACATCCACCTATTTTTGGATTTTTTTTCATCACCTTCCCTAGAAACTGCAAATTGCAGCAAAAACCTTGGAAGTTTATAATTTGCTTTTTAGTTGAGGACAGACAGATTTTTCCCTGAGGGGTCACAAGTTCTGACAACAAACTTGCTCCAGCGCAGGTTTCCCACAGGGTCACAGCGTCCTTTGGACATCCACCTTTTCCAGCAAGGAATCCTCCAGGAGCTGCAAGGGGATTTCTGCTCCCCTGTGCACCTCCATGGGCTGCAGGGAGACAGCTCTTTCACCATGGTCATCACCATGGGCTGCAGGGGAACCTCAGCTCCAGCACCTGCCCCTCCTTCTGCACTGCCCTGGGTGTCAGCAGGGCTGCTCCTCTCACACATCATCACTCCTCTCTCTGCTGCTGCTCTGCAGAAGATTTTTTTCCCCCATTCTTAAATAGTCAGTGACTACCAGTATCACTGATGGGCTCACCCTTGGGCAGCCGTGTGTCCATCCTGGAACTGGCTGCATTGGCTCTGTCAGACACAGGGGAAGTTTCTGGCAGCTTCTTACAGAAGTCACCTCTGTAGCCCCCTGTCACTACCAAAACCTGACTTTAAAAACCAAATATATTATTTGTGGAGCTGCTGGTATGTTTTTTCTTTGAAAAGACACAAAATAATTTTCTAGTAATTTGTTCTCAATATTTCCAAAGTGGGGATTTAGTGAGAAGGAATTTAAAACATGGTTCAGCTCTCGGTGCTTAAAGGCTGGCCTCATGACCCCCACACTGCATTTGGAGTTCACGGCAGCCTCACAGCATCCCATAACATGTAGGCACCACAGGCACATTCCCTGTTCCCTTTGTGCACAATGTGGGCAAGATCTGATCCACTTTACTTGGGAAACAGTTGCTGAAAATGTGCCTTCGGTCTCTGCCAGCGGATACCCAATGCCCCATCTGCTCATGAAGCTCAGTCTGTCTTCAGACGCACCACTTCTTCATCACCTGCTCTTTCGTCATTGCCTTTTCCATGAGCAATTTCCAGCCTTTCCAGGGAGCTACTGGGTCTGTTTGCCATCTGTCCTTCTTCCCCTGAGAACACTTGGACAATGTGTCATTTACTGTTGGTTTTTTTTAAGTAAGTTGAACATCTTTTGATAATAAATTGCTCTTGGTATTCCTCGGAGCCACTTACATCTCCTTTGGTGACCTCTTGCTCTTTCTGTGCATTACCATGTCTTAATGTACACTTTTGCCATTTCATTCGTCCACATTTGACGCCAGAACAAGTCATCATCCTGAGTCATGATCCTATTATTCTTCTGGAGAGTGCTTACTACTACCCAGGATTATTCTTCCCCTTAGCATTACTCTTTTCTCATTTGCATTCTTTTTTGTGTGTGTGTATTCTCCATTTCATTACTTGGTGTTTCACATCTTTACTTCTGGCACTCCCTTTTGTTTTGACCTTCAAAACCAAAGATAATAGACCTATTCCAGCTTTTTAGATAAGATTTCTTTTCCTAATCAACTTTTTATTGGTTCTGTTTGATAGAATAAAAAGTATTTGTGTACACTGAACACAGAAAGGAATAAATATGGATAAACTTAAAGACTCATCTAGTTTAAGGGAAGAGGTGGACAAAACTGTATTTAAGGTGATACACAGAGAAAGAGAGAACAAGAGCAAATGAAAGAGGAATCTGGAAGTGTTTTTACTTAGCCAATTTCTACAGACAAAAATAAGGCAAAGTTCTTCTAATCTGATAAAAAAATAAAATTGGGCAAATATGTCACTTCATCTAAGACCAAACTTTGTCTCTCTTTTTTCCCCCAAATTTCCTTTAAAATATTATTTACTTAAAAACCAAACAGGCAAACAAACCCCAGCCCTCTAACCAACCAACCAACCAACCAACCAACCAACCAACCAACCAACCAACTAAAACCAGCTTAGATGTTCCCCATGGATGATGGCAGTACACAAACAGGAAGTAGTCTCATGAGATTTCTAGACTCATCCTGGTTCTCTGACTAACTCTTTCCTTTTTTGATTTTTTTTCTTCAGAGGCCTGCTCATAGCTTTTTTTAATGGAGCTAGTGAGAGCTATATGGCTTGAGTCTCTTGGGGCTCCAATATCCATGCTCTCCACTGCCCTGGGCAACCCCCTTGCCACTGAGAGCTGGTATCTCCTCCAACAGCCAGCAAAATTGAATCAGGCTGCCCAGACATCTCTCCCAGCCTACCACATTGACACAGCCAAAACCGTTCCCCAGCTACTGCATTTCAGTAGGCAATCCAAACTGTACCTTGCATTTTTTGTTTGGAATTGTGGGAGAGTGAGTTTTTTACGGGGTGAGGGAATACACCGTATAATTGTGTATTAGTGTTCAAGCACTGAGCTGGTGAACTCCTTCTGGCTCAGGTGAGTGGCAGAGAGAAATTCTGACTCTTTTGCAACCAGGAAGGAAGCAGAGTATACTGTGCACTCAGAATTAGGGACAGCCAGCAAGATTATAGCTGGAAAGGCTGCCTGCTGAGAGCACAGTGTATTTAGAAGCATCTAAAATTATTTGTGTGACTCAGTACTGTTTTCCTAACACTGGCAGCAGCATGTGGTAACTCTCCCCCTTAGGATGCTCTTTTTATCCTTCTTGGGTTTTAACTTCTGGATGAAGAGGAGGAGGAAGAAAAATGAAGAAGAGGGAGACACTCTCTGCTGTTTATCAGAAACAAACAACACTTTGTACTTCTCCAGGAATTCAAGGTGATTTGCAGATGAACTTGCAGGTGTTGGACTTGGACCTGGGTCGGTATCACATAATATCTGCTGTTGTATACAAGAGCAAAGTTGTGTGATTATCTCTAAGCTGTTCTGATTGAGCTGAAGGGTTTGTTTGTCCTGGAACAAATCCTTTCTTTTCTGCCAAAGACAATTTTACACAGTTAAAACCATGGCAATGTGTGGGTGGGCACCACTATGAAATCTGGAATGTCTAATACATCAATTTGAGGAGCCAGGAGGACCCAACAGTAGCAGCACCAGGAAATGCTGTAGGGAGATGAGATGGTAACATCTCTACTACAGCTTATTCACTTTTGTATTACAGAGGTCTTTTGTGATCCATTACTACCAAGTAGTGTTTGATTTTCGTCCCATTTATGCCAGTTGCTCAAACACATTCTCCCATCACTCCTAACAGTGTGTCCCTTCGGAAAATTTAATCTGATAGCATTATGTAGAAAGTGATACCTGTTCTCAGCTCAAGGACTTTGAAGAATCAACCACATGAGCTGTCCCAGGATTTAATCTACTTCCCAGGCAATAAAGCTCAGTACCTCCTGTCTTTTCCTAAACTACCTCACATCTGGATTCAGTCACTACAGTTGCCTCTGCCTACTGGATCAAGCAGCACTTGGCAGTCAGGAATGCTCTGTAGGTTCCCAGTGGTTGGAGATCATGACTGAACTACCTCTTTGCCAGCTCATTTGTGCCCAGAGCTTTCTGGGAAGCTTAAAGGAAAGACAGTTTCATGTCACAGTGTGCCTCTGCAGGTCCAAATGGACCTCATGCTGGGCGGGTGAGTAGGCACAGAAACCGCTGTGCAGTCGTGATGATAACATGGCCATGCCTGAGCCAGCTATTCCCTTCAGTGATTCATTCTTTCCCCTCTTATCTCCTTCCCTAGCCTGCTTTGCTGACAAAATTAGCAGCATACCTGCTGTATGCTTAGTGCTACCGTTCACAGCACAGAAGAAAATATTAATTTGTCATAAATAGAAGCAAATGGACCCACATTAAGCAGAAAGCAGCTTATACTTGTATTACTGCATCAAAGTGAATGGTAGTCTTTGACTCATTTGAAGGAGGCCATCACAGAGAAGAGCCAGCTAGGCAGAAAAGAGGAAGTCCAGATCTGGATGAGAAAGCATCTAGTGACACCAGGAGACATCTCAAAGCTGTGCAAGTGTCAACCACAGCATGTTTCTTTCTTCCAGGTCCCTTGCACATCGTGTAGCTATCTGGACTGGAGCTCCCCCTGATTCATCCAAATCACAGAAAAGGCAAATGGGCCCTTGCCAAGAGACATCTTGCCTTCCTCCTCTCCATAACTACCTCCAGTGCCTACTACTTGTACTCTGAAAACTAAAACTGAGGAAAGCAGAAAATCCAGCTGAGAAAGAACATGGACTAATATGTGAGTCATGTAGCTGGATACCCTGACTGACTTCTATTGGATTCTGTTCTTGTCTGGGTACTTGCCAACCACACAGGATCTACTGGTTGAAAGAATCTACTTTCCATTCATGGAAAATACTCACCCTAGTTCTAAAGAGAAATGAGTGCTATTTGCCAGCAGGGAAATGCAGTCTGTCCATGTGTTCAATTGACTGCTACACACTCACATCCAGAACATCTGCACAGAGATCATTGCACCAATGAGGGAAGACTCAGTCAGTTCCTTTTCCAGCTGTCTTTCAGTCATACTGCAGAGGACACAGGGAGTCAACAAAATGCTCTTCTCTAGGAGCAGACATACATTGATGAAATAATTGTTCCACGTCCAAAATGTTGCTGATGAAACAATTATTACATGTCCAAAATGTTGCTCCCAACTTTCCTCCTTTCCCTAAATTGCTTTCCCCAAAATTAGTATCCCAACAGAAGTGTGTTTCAGCCCACAGAGACAAGCTCCAGACATGATGGATTTTCCTTCTTCTTCGTTCAAGGTCATCTTCAGTCCTAAGGCATTGGCTTATTTTTTTCAACAAAGCATTACAAAACCATGGTAATGGGATCGACCTCTGCCTGCAAGCCGCTAATGACTTCCTGGGTGAGCACCCAGGGAATGGATCCACTCTGGTCTGCACGCCGCTGGGGGAATTAATTCACTGGAAGAGCATTACTTAGCTGACTTTCAGCACTTCCATGGGAAAAAAAAAAAGGGCTCAGCAATGGCTGGCTGAAAACTACAGCTTGCCAGGGGGGCTGGCTGTTGTCAGATGCTGTTAAATCTCACAGTGCTGCATGGCCACGGCATGTCCCCAGCAGTCAGGGTGTTTTCGTTCAACAGTTATTTGAGAGCAAAGTGCACCAAGTACCTTAGGCAAGCATTATTATTAACTCAGATTATTCATCACTGGTTTTGCTATTACTCTACACCTAAGAGAGGGCACAATGACTCAGATCCCAGAAGGCCAGTGAAGGAATGCACAGAGCACAGGGCAGGCATGGGGTCATGTCCCAGGCAGGCACAGCAAGGCAGGTACAGTGCCTGCAGTCCAGTGCTGACTGAGAACCCTCCTAGGGCATAAGGCAGGCAGGTGAGAGGAGGATCCCTCACTTCATGTGGTGCAGATCAGTGAAAGAAGAGAAAGGGAAAAGGTTTTCCTGACAACAGCACACCACAAATAAGGCTGGGCCACACTTGTGTGAATAAAGTCCAGAAACTGAATTGTTTCTTCAGAAAAATAAATAAACAAAATGCATGCTGAAACCAGGGCTGTTCCTGTTGGCATTTTGGACACAGCTCCTTTTTGACCTCTTACTTGCAGAGACATTCTGTAAGTCCAGAGGATGGAGGAGATGAGCTTCTCCACTTTTAATTGCTCTGAACAACATGATGTAGCAGTTAGGGTGGGCCTGCTTGATGCAGGTTTTGGAGGCAGAACTCCAGAAGTTCTGTTCCACCCAAATTGCTTTATGATGCTATGATCTTTCCTGCTGGAAACCACACAAAGGGAAAAGCACAATTCCTCCAAATTTGTGTATCTCTTTTTTTAGCACAGGTCTCTTTAGCCACTAACAGCCAGCACAGGCCTCTCAGGAAGCATACTCTCCTCTCCAAAGAAAGATGAATATGCACCATGACTTCTATCACTGCTCATTAGCACCTTTTGAATGCCCTGTATTTTCCACAATTACTGGCTAAGCAAAAAAATCAATAACAGCTTCTCTTGTCCTTCAGCTAAATTCACAGAAGGATCACCTTTACAGCAGAATGACTCAACTGGCTTTGCAGCCATCCAGCTGCACAGGGATTCCCAGGGACCTACAGAGAAGATGCAACTTGAATATTTCAAGCCAATAAATAATGGGAATTCAGTGCACTTAATTTTCAATTTTCCTGGTTTATTAACTAAACAGTATGGTCCAGTTGCCCAAGGAGAGGGATCAGAGCCAGGTTTCCTGACTTGTCAAGACCCTGACTGCATATAAACATAGTCACACCCAATGCTTCCATTTATGCCCAGCCCTGGATTTTCCTTTCCTGTTTGAGCTGTGCAGTGGTTTTGCTTAGCCACAGCTATGCCTGTTCCTGGCCACAGACCTGTGGGTCTGGGCTCTCATCTGCAGGCTGGCCTCCTGAGCTCACCTAGCACATATCTTGTCACCAGGGACTTGCCTCATGATCTTCACTCCTGGCTGAACCTGACCTTCATCGAGGCCTGCCTTGCCCGGGTGCTGCAAATAGAGAACTAGGGTCTGGGTTTGCCAAGCCCCTGCCCTTCAGGCTGTGCTACCACTCCTGGCTCCTCCTTTTGGGGGCGGGGTGGTCTAAGGCTGGGCCTCACTTCTTCTGGACACTAACCCTGCGGCTGGGGTCCCACCTTGTGGAAATTGTTCTCATCCATGCTTGCTTTAGCTCTGGGGCTCTTCAGTGTGGCAATTAATGATGAATGG
Source organism: Cyanoderma ruficeps (assembly GCA_008694505.1). NCBI lineage: Eukaryota > Metazoa > Chordata > Aves > Passeriformes > Timaliidae > Cyanoderma > Cyanoderma ruficeps. The sequence goes on along the minus strand of VZDJ01007747.1, from coordinate 3,516,874 downwards.
GGACAGCAGCCCAAGTCCAAGCCACCAGACAAGCCAGCCAGGTATCTGGTTGTCCTCCCTCATGTGCTTGTCTTTGGTTTAGCATTAGATTATTTTTTGTTCAGGATTTGTCCTAGACTTAGGTGCTTTTGTTCACATGGTGCAGAAAATGGGCTTGTCACATCATGACCCACCAGAAATGGGGAGAATCAGGAGCATTAGAGTAAGGCTGGGCTTTGTGAGCCAAGCTTCTGGCAGCAGGAGATTGTGAGGAGCTGAGAGATCTTTTGTAGTGACACACAAGGTGGGCACTGGCAGAAGTGAGACTTTGATTTCACCTTATCTGTGGTTTGAAAATACACAAGCAATTTTACATAACGCAACAATTATTTTAGTGGCTTTCTCATAAGAAAAAGGGTCAACTTTAAAAACCTTAAAGATCACAAACCTGCTTCTAGTACTGCTTCAGCTTTCAGCTGAATGTAATACCTTTCCTCCATGAAGAGGTGGTGGGGTTTTTGTGCATTGAGGTTAAGTTTCCTGGGGCTGGCAGATTTCTCCCAGGGCTGAGAGCCCCCGTCCATCTTTTCCCCCATCAGTGGAGCCAACATTTACAGCTGATGGATTTTTCAAAAACAGAAAGAAAACATAAAACCCAAAACCTAGATTGCTGTGCCAGTGTGACAGCTGTAAGTCTGTAATATTAGATTTGCTTATGAACCTTTTCCCTCATGTCTGATGGATCATCTGACATGCATGCATCCAAACTCAGGGAGCTGAGGTAGCTATTTCCAGATGGGCTTCATCTCATCCCAGGATGGATGTAAAAGCTGCAGGGATGATTCATTCTCTGCAGGTCTTAACAGTCTTTACAGTCCTATCATAACCTTCAGAAATGGTGTTTTGTCCTATTCTAGCACCTGCTTAAAAGAAGCAAGCACAAAACCAGTAATGCCTCATTGCAACAAATCTCATAAAATTTAGATTTGAGATCGTACAGCAGGGAGATGTAGCTGTGCTACACTGCCTTCCTTCTGTCACTCCAAAAGTTGAACAAATCAAATCTTAATGCTAACATAAATGGGGAAAAATCCTCACTGGAAGAAAAGTGTTAAATTCCAGTGGAGTCATCAAAAAAGAAGGACCAGGGTAACTTTTTAAACCTTTTTTTTTTTTTAATCTTCTTTCCCCAAACCTTTCCCTGAGCCTCTCTTTCTTCATTCCCTTGGAGAACAACAATCTTTTTCTTGATCAAGGTAATAATAGCAAAAGCAAAGAACTGCGTTAAATTGTTTGGGCAGTGGGAATGGTTGGTTCAATTAATTGCTTTAACTTTGCAGAAACATCTGGCATGCTGTTTACACCCTGTGAAAAGCAGACCTCCATTAGGAACAGAGTAAAGAAGATGAATGAAAATCGGCAAAGACTCACCCACAGATTCTGGCAAGCAAAAGATCTTTAGCCTAGTCCTGCTGAAACCACCCCGCAAATGCATCTACCCACACAGGCTGAAAGTCAGGGTCATACAGCTGTCAGGTGCTTATCGGAGCTTTGATCCCAAGAATGGCAGCAAATGAGCATGATAAAAAGACTAATTATCCTTACTATTATCGAAGGCAGATTATCTAACACTGGAAAGTGTTCCTGGACTTCATCTAGGTATGCAGCAAGAACACGAGGACCAGAGACAACATGGTGCACACTGCATGACAGGCTTGAGCCTTCATGCAAAGTCTTGATCTCTGTGAGCTCATTGAAATGCATGACCAGCATGGCACAGAGGGCTTCACGGGGTTTATTAGAAAGGCTCTGTGTGTGACTGAGGCAGGAGAAACTGCATAAGCAGCCAGAAAAGACAGTGAAGAACCAGAGCCATTGCTATATATGGCACTTGACCCCTGAAAAAGAGAAATTTACTTTCTTGGTTGCAGTACTGGCAAAAAAAAAAAGGTTTCAGCTGCTTCCTGACTTCCCTTCCAGGAGACATGATGCTCTGTCCACCTCAAAACAACACTGCTCACCATCAAATGGAAGGGATGATTTCTAAAACACAATGGTGCTTCAAAAAGTGAGGCCAGATTTTTTGGCCTTGCACGTGAGTTGGTATGCACTTGGGACTCAAAAAGGTAAGGTAGCAGGCAGGTGAAGACTTTGGCCTCTCTGACTGATAGGAAGCTCCAGGGAGGGCAACTGGCTGGCTCAGAGACCCCTTACAGACCCACAGCACACAAGCTGTCTCTCCTTTTTTGGAACCAACTGTGAAGCACACATTCTCCCACAGGCTGTGGATGATATAGCCGTACAGATGCAGTAGGAGCCATTCCCAAACCTCCTAATTGTTTAAAATTCTACATGCTCAGTATTTCCAAGAGGCAGGGAGGGAGCAGATCTAAAAATATATAATATTGTAAATAATTTATTTACCAGTGGAGGAACTTTCTCCTTGCATCTGGCTTTGCTATTATCCTGAGCAGCCCACCAGCACAGAGCAAGAAGAGATGTGTAGAGTGGGTGGGTTGGAAAGGCTTATCTCATACATCATCCACAGCTCACTGCTGGGACTGAATGGAGCTTGCTGGCTGCAGGAGATTTAATTAAGAGGAGATGTATGTTGCACTGGGGACAGGGCTCTTGCCTTGGCATGCTGTGTTTCTATTGCACACTTTTGACATGGAACATAAATGTTTTTCCTTCCTCCTAACATCAATTCTTATTCCAATAAAACCAATGCCTGACTGATCCTGTGAGAGCACAAGTTCCAGTGTATTCCCTTAATGTGATGGGGAATCCATCTTGAGATTCTCAGACCCCCTTATTGCTTTGTTTCTTGGCAGGAAGGCTCATGCTGTTCCCAGAGCCAGCTTCAGGACAGAGCAGCAGGGGCACAGTGAAGCCTGCTGAGGTGTGGAACCCTGATGGGAAGCCCAGGAACATGGCTTGCTGGTCACAGCCGCTGACTGAAAGCTACCCCTCCAGCAAGCATCTGCTTCCCCATGTTCCAGTGCACTCCCACACAGGAAATTCATCACGTGCAGGCAGCAAAGCTGAGCTAAAATTGGAAAGAATAATTTCTGATAGATTAATAAATTATGGGTGTCGTTTGCAGGACCTTACCCTGTGCGTGTTAGGGGGTGTTTTGGCTTCAATTTAGCCGTGACATATCAGTGATCTCACCTTGTGCCTCGCCTGACATTTTCCAGCTCTGCCTTCTCTGCCTTTCAGACCATTCAGCCACCTTCTTTCATTACTGTTATAGACTAATTAATAACCATTTCAGCCCTCTTTCTCGAGGGGGCAGCTCATGTACACAGCTTCTTCATCTGGCTTGTGCTAATGAATATTCAGATAAAATGGTTGTTCTGGAGTGAATACAGGGTAACGACACCCTGAGAGGACTCTGCTGACACCGAACACTGAGGGCATGGCATACACAGCTGGAGAGCATTAGCAGAGCCCATTCAGAGGTTTGTCTCTCTCAGGGCTGGTTTCTGTTCTTTTTATTGGTGGTAAATTACTTTGCAAGCTCCCCTGTGAACTGAGGAGACATCACTTAATTTTAAAATGATAGATTGTTTTGATGTCTCTCACTTCCCTTCTGCTCCTCCCAAAGGAGCAGAGTGGAACCCCAGCGACCACCACTTTGAAGGCTGTGTTGGCCCCCACATTAAGGTCTGTCTTTATCAGAAGCAATCTCTCAGAGAACTAAGTGGACAAAGACCTTCCACTGCCTGGAGGTTATTCTCAAGGGCACTTTTAAAGCAGCCTGTGCTCAGCCATGGTAAAGCAGCCGTCAGCTCAAGTCCAGACACTGTCAGTAACACTTCTTATATCGAGAGTCTGTAGCCTGCTCCCCAGGAGGGTGGATCCCAGAAACCTGTCCTCCTCTTTTCCAAAAAATTCAGTCCAAATGGACTGCCACTTTATTCCCAGGGTGATGGGGAGTCTTCCCACCTGCTTTCAGCCATCTCCTTCAAGCTCAGTATTGTGAAGTCCGTGGACAAAGCAGGTCCTTCCAGATGGGGAATCTTCTTCCCTACCTGATATCCAGGAGGGAAGAATTGAACCCCTTCAGGAGATGAGGTATTTGGACTAAAACCTGTGCCTGTGCTGTTCCAAGGTACAGATGTCACTCCCTCTGGCAGTGACTTAACAGTAGTGAGTCCCCTCTTTCTGGAGTCATCTTCCGGCCAGAGAACAAAGGATGAACTTTTCTTGGGTTCCCTCAGGTCTTCTCCTAGCTAAGGCTGGGCTTTGGGACTATGTCAGGGACATGCTTTTCACAGGCAGGGCACCAGGGCACCTGAGAAATCTCCGCTGCTGGAGGTAATCTGAACCCCATCCCAATCCTTTGGCCTCAGTCAACCCAAGCAGTGCTGGACTTCTGCCTCAATCCTTCTGTATATACTTCCCAGAAGTATATACAACAGAGTCACAATGTATAGCCCAACTGGACTAATCTAGTTACGGCAAACATTTTGGTATGTACCCCTTGGTACCAGCTTTGACCTCTTTATCTCATTCTCATCAACCCACTCTTCCTAAAGCACAAGCCAGAAATAGACTGTGGCAGTGACTCAGAAAGGGAAAGAAGAGTCATTCTGACTCAAATACCAAGGTGGGCCTCCAGAGGATGGCACAAGGGACCCTGCACCAGCACTTGCAGGTCTCCATGTCTCAGCTGCCAAAGTTCCCTCCCTCGAGACTGCAGCAAGCAGGAAATGCTGCTGCCTATCTCTCCAGCAGCAGAGGTGATGCTCTGCTGACTCTGTAGTGACTCAAAGGCATCACTGCTTCAATAGGTCTTGACCATGGGCTGAAATCTGAGTACATTTATCTGGCTGGGAAATAACAGGGGCCGATGTTCCCTCTCTGGCCTGGAGCAGCACAGCAGTATTTACATTCATACAACTAAGCTCTTGTCTCTGTCTGTCCATCCAGGGAGTACTCCCTCACTGTTGTTTCACCTGAACCATGGCCAGGCAGTGCTGCAAGTTGGGAAAGTCAGAGCCAAGACAGACATGTGGATGGGCCCACAACTAAGCTCACAATCCAGTTCTAATTAGGAAAGCCAAGGTTATAGAGCACTTGTATTTAACTTTTCTAGGCTGGTCTGACTCTTGTTAGCACCAATGGCCTTGCTAACAAGCATCTTGCGTTCAGAGAACATCATTCCACTGCTCTAGTTTCTGAAGGCACAGCTGAGTGGGAGGCTTTTACTTGGGAAAGAGAAGAAAATTTGCAAAAAAATAAGCAGACACATTCTCCTAGAAGGAGAGCAGGCCTCTCCATTACCAGTACCTAATAATCTCACTTCCTGCTTTTCTCTGTTCTTTGCATTTTCCCTTTTGTCCAGCAATATAGCTCAGAGAATAATATTACATGGCCTCTCTGAGCTTATAAGTGTATGTTAGATGATTGGATAAAATAAGGCAAAGTATGATCAAACATAGAGATGGACAATCCCAGAGAGTGGGCCTATCCCACATCACCTCCACATCACCAGGAACAGTGGGATCTCTTCCCAGTCTGCTCACCAGATCAGCTGGTACTCAGTTCTCCCGTCCAGGGCAGGCTCACCTGCAGCAAGGAAAGCAGATCCCCAGAGGATGCCACTAAATCCTCACCTCTTACAGGAACACAGTTGGTCTCCCTTGCTTTCCTCACCATCTGAAACACAGTCCACAGCAGTGTCACTTCCTCTGACTGATTGTAAAGGGTCAGCAGAGGTCATTCTATGGGTAAAGGAGCTGAGGAGTCCTCTGGTTCCTGGATACTCATCTCACCTATTTAAATGTCCTTTTTTTTGCAAACTGGAAACCATGACTGAGGAAATATCTGCCCCAGCTATCACTTCCCTTCAGCAGAAGCCAAGAGATAATTTCTCCTTTGAAATAGTTACAGCAGTACTGAGACTAGTTTTGTGTCCATGACCACCCATAGTTCCTTCAGCCCCTTCCAATCCAGAATTGCTTTGCCCAAAACATTCAGAATCAAGATACTCTTTGCATCCTCCAAAACACTAAGACATCTGTGGTCTGAGCTGAGCAGGCTTACCTGCTCTCAGACTCTATCTCTATGCTTGATATTTTACAGCAGGAGGTATTGACTCAAAAAAAAACCCCAAAAAAGATAGCTTTGATCAATGCAACCCCTAGCTAGAGCTAGGAAAGCATGACCCTGAGCTGACTTTCTTCTACCAAATATCACATTCTGCTTCAAAGCAGAAAGAGTCCTGAAGATGTCAGAATTTTTTTAATCCATCATTTTGCATCACCTTGCTCTGGGAAAGAGGCCACTCATCCAAGCTACAATTTTGCAAGTACATCAAGCCTGGGCTAGGCAGGCACCAAGGACATCATTGCTTGAGTGAATAATGAATTCCTAAAGATCCATCTTTTAAATGGAAATATCAAGGAAGTACCTGTGCCCCTTTCTGCAATCAGACCAGTGTAGCTCTTTTGGGGAAAGAAACCAAACTGCTGCAGTTCATTACTCTGTGCAGAACCACAGCCAAAGGCTTTCCCAGTTGGCAGTCCACATCCATGCAGGCACGGTGCAGATACTGTAATTGTTCTCTCATGCTTGTTTTTCCTGACTTTTCAGAAGCGAGCAGCATCTAACATATCTCAAAGATCAAGTCCTCCGATTTATAAAGAGCACCTGTCCAGTGCCGCTGTTCTTTAATTAAAAAAGGCATTTAGTGTCTGATCATAAAAAATGGATCAATATTTTTAAGGTGGTGCTGAGTAACAACAAAAAAAACCCAAACAATTTGAAATACAGAGAGATCACTTTTCTCAGGAAATCAGAGACTTTCCTGAAGTTTATTTGATTCAGCAAATTTGGAGCAGTATGCCTGGTTATACCGGTGGCGAGTACATGTGCACACAAGTGAACTCCTCTGATTTGTTTCTGACATTGGTTATGCCAGGGATAATCCAAGTTTGTCCATTGTTGGCCAGGAGGGGCTTCAAACTGATGCTGTGATTACAAGTGTTTCCTCTGAGAGCCTTGTCATCATGAAAGCAGCACACAGCAAAACAAGCACATCAGCTTTCTGCAATGCATTTGTCACCCCTTCTTGTGATACCCTAGTTTTGAGCATGAGCCAAGCCCTCATCATGGATGTAATTGACTCTGCAGTCTATTCAGATGGACATACACTTGCTTTTGTTACTGTTATCTGCAGGTTAACCACAGCTGACCCTTAGCATTTTCCCCTGTGCAAAAAGGACTTTCAGCTTCTGTGGTCTGGACTGTGACACAAAGGTTTGTTGCTAAAGGGTAACTAAGCCTGTCACAAGGCTCTCAGTGCCCAAGAGAGCACATCACTCCTTCTCCTTACTCTCCCACTGCAGTGGTTTATAATTAGCACAGTCCAACTAATAAAGTGGTGTCTGATTCCAGTCAGGTTTCTGGAAACTATTTATGGGCTGGACCACACAACTAACTGCCCTTCCTTCATTCAGTCTGATGTCAGATTCACTTATCCCATGCCATTTCTCATTTCAGCAGACCAACACAAAAGCCATGCATTTGGCATCTCAGCAGGATGTTAGAAAGTGAGGGAGGTGGAAAGAAATCAAAACCTTTTCACTATGTGTCTAGGAGTCACAACAGCAAGGGCTGTCACCCAAGATATCATGAGAGGGAGGGTTGAGGACCCCCTGTAGGTGCTTCTCACAGTCTGGTGTAAGACTTCCTTCAGGCTGGTCATTTTACCCATGGAATGTCTTCCCCAGTCATCGTAGGAAATGGCCATCACTCAATTCTGACCTGCAGGTAAGGGAACATACTGGCTGGGGAAGAACCAACCCCTTGCCCAGTTTATATCTTTCCCCAGGTTTAGACAGCAGCTAAGCAGGATGGTTGAAGATCTGCCTGATGCCATTTTTTGGTGTCTCTGATCTTACTTCCCTCTTTACTTGCTTGCCAGGTGGAAGACACTATAAGGAGAGGCAAGGGAAAGTCACTGGAGTGCTGAGCTCCCACAGTGAAAAGGGCCATGCTCATAACTCAGGCAAGCAACTTCCCAACCTCTCATATCCAAGGAACACCCTGAACCTATTTATTTGCTCCTCACACCATCCCCTTCTGACTGAAAGCTTGAGTTGCCACCTGGAAAAGACTTCCTGAGAAAAGACCTTCTGGGCCACTGGGAAGCACCTGGGGAGAGTGAGGCTGTCAGATGGCATTGTCAGTGAAAATTGTCCTGGCCGAGGCCCTAACATTTCATTCCTCTTCCTGACACAGACTTGACATACATGCAGTGTTGAACCATCAGGGACCACCAGCCTGACCTGATGCATGCAGAAAGATGCATCTCCCTGCTTATCCTGAACCTGGCAGAAAATTGTACCTGGAAGGACCCAAGGTCTCCTTTGCTTTGGAAAAGCTGCCTAATCCTGTTTGTTTTGTGTGAAACTCCTTACTAAAGAAAAGGCCTAAAATGAATTAACTTAAAGAAATCAAAGGTTGAAATGGCTTACATCTCAGGTACCCATAATGCAAGCTGGCATGTGTACTTAATGATTTTGAATGTATTAGAAGAGGAAAAGCCACAGGGCTGATATAATTAAAGACAATAAATCCATCCTAGGAAAGACAACAAATTTAATCTGGTTCTAACATTTCTGATTAACTTTTCTCCTTATGAACACTTTGATTATTGGAATCTTGCCCTTTTACTTACTGATTATTTAATGCAATTAATACTCATTTCAGCTTTGCCATTGAGAGCATCTTTTCATTTGCTTTTACAAGCAGAAAGCTGATGTCTGCTCTAATCAAAAGATGCACTCCAGGCATGTGAAATACAGTACCACAATGTGCATTACAAAGATCAATGATAAATTACATGAACTCCTTACTCCCAGGAGGGATTTATTACTGGGGTAAAAGGAACAAATGGTTATAGCAAGAGATGGTTTGTTTTCTCTTGCTGATTTATGCAAAAGGTCTGTTCTGGCACTCATTTAAATGAAAGTGTTAAGGAAAGAATACAAAGTGTCACATGAATATAGAGAAAAGCTGTGCTGCGTATAGAAGGGTGCTAACAATGCTGTTTTCATCATTTGGTTCAGTTAGTTGCTTCTACCAGGAAAAAAAAAGTTGGATTGCTAAATATGGAGGGAAATCAAAGGAACAATATAAAAAATGCCACAAAGAAAAAAAAAAGTATATAATATGTTTTAAAAGCAAAGAAAAGAGAATGGATTCAAAGTTACTCTAGCAAACTTCTATCTCATCATGACATTTTTTCACTTCCTTGTCTCATCTTTATGACCTTTTCATTATCTTTCCATTCAAGTTGCAAGAGAAGAGCAAAGATTCACCATAACCTGGAGAATCGTTGCCTGATTTCCTCCCCTTGTCACTGCTGTTCTCAGCAGGGCTTGAACAAGAGCACTGATACCTTTGGTTAAGACCTCTGCAACCTTTATTCCCACCATGGATACCCAGAAGAAATCCCACCTGTCCCTCAGCTGCCTTGCACACGTAGGCAGTACTTCAGGGCAGTCCTGGGTGTTGAAGGCATCTGCCTGGACTGCAGCAAACAGACAGGTCAGCTAACACACAATGACCCCAAATGCAGCAGGATATTAACAACTCGAAGAGATCACCCCTACTTGTAACTTTGACTGGGGAACATCAAAAATCCAATTTTAATTAGGTTCAACAGAACTGTCACATGTGGTAGGGAAAAATTAGTGTATGACTTCTGTTCCATCTCTTCTTGAGTCTTCATGTGGTTATCTGAGCCAACCTGTATTTCTGCAGTGTACCTCATCGTTTTCTAAATGCTGGACTGGACATTCACCTAGGAAGCCATTCCTGGCTCCCTGCCATCATTTTGCAGTAATGAACTCTTGCATAGGAAGTTGCCTCAGCCCCAGGCTGAGGTCTCTCCTGTAGTAAATTCTGCCTTGTCTCTTAGACAGCATCAATCATTCATAGCCTTGCCCTGCTCCAAGCATCTGCTTCCCATTCTCTTCCTTAGTTTCCTCCTGATTAATTGATGAAATTGTTAAGTGTGGTTGCCTCGGAAACTGCCATTTCCTTAAGCATTTTTGGCCCCCTTTATGGTAGAAAGCAGGAAATCTTCACAGGAACCCTGAAGGGACAGAAAGGTTGAATAGGACTCACCCTTCACCAGGCTAAGACACCAAAATAAATCCTGGCTGTTCCCAGGCTGCCATGGTGTCTAAGGGCAGAGAGCACAAGGAAGGGAAGAACCACATGCTTTTCCTGTCATTCCCAACATCCAAGTGACAAATACACCATTCTCCAGGCAGTTTTCCCCTCAGACAACATCTACATTAGCTTTCAAACTCCTACCCTTGGCATCATATGGGCAGCATGAATGCTGGTGCAAGTACAAGTGGGCAACATTGCACAACCACTGCCTGCCCTCTTCCACTCACGCTGGTCAGCACCTGAAGTCCCTGGCTGCAAGAGCTCAGTGCTCCAGGGCAGCTTGCATGTGATCAGCCCCTGAAACAGGGACAGGCACCACCAGGAGAGATGCAGCTGATGTGAGCACAACAACATGGCAACTTCTCCAGGAGCCCATGGCAATGCTTCCTCTTCCAAACAAACCCCAGCGCCAGCACAGTGATGGTTTGCAAAGAGGAGCTGGGGGCAGAAAAAAAGGGTGATATTAAAGGCCATCTTCACCTGCAAAACTAGGAAAAAAGCCCTGGAGACCCTGAGCCTCAGGTCTGTTGTGTTTTCTCCCTCTCCAACACTCACACATCATGCTTACTGCAAGGTCCAGGCTGCACCAAGAAGACTCCGCAGCGTGAGCCAAATTCTGCCTCCCAGGGTTGCCAGGGGACTTCTTCCATCCAAACTTTGCAAAGGCACGGAACTTAAGGACATGGTGAGATAACAGATAACATGGAGACTCTATCATAAAACACGATTTATGGGGAAAGTTCATTACAAGAGAGCAATTGAGACAAAACAGGATGAACACAACTGTCTTGTGGTAGAACTTCATAACTCGTGAGAGGCCTGGTAAACCAAAGTACCTTTCTGGATGCATTCTGGCTTCATTCCTGCATGGGACAGGAGCCAGTGTCAGGAAGACCCCAGTGCAGATGCAAGCTGGGGACCCTCTCTCCTTTAGCACAAAAGGGCTTTCACTCTGTTCATCTCACTGCTACAACTCAAAGCTATTAGTGCCAGTGCTTTTCTGTCATCCTTCCTTTTCAGAACTGTTTGCTGATCACTGAAGAGGGCTCATGACATGTTGTTTTATTAGGCTGACTCTCTCTGTTTTTATTTGGCTGAAAGAAAGAGCAAACATTCTGGCAGCCTAGAGATGCTTATGGTCCCACTAGCTTTCACTTACAGAAGCAGAATAATCATTAAAAATGGGGCTTACTTTCTACTTGACATTAAAAAGTGCTACAACCACTGGAGGCTGATGACAGATGATACAGGATAGAAAAATCATTGGATTTTGGTATTAGCCAGCAGAGATGTTGTGAATCACAGAATGGGTCAAGTTAGAAGGGACCACAGCGGGTCATCTGGTCCAGCCTCTCTGCTCAAGCAGGGTCATCCTAGAGCACATTGCACAGGATTGTGTCCCGAGGGTTCTCCAGGGAGGAAGATTCCACAACCTGTCTTGGGCAATGTTTCACCTGTACAGGAAAGAACTTCTTCCTCATGTTTCGGTGGAAATCCCTGTGCATCACTTTCTGCCCGTTGCCTCTTGTCCTGTTTCTTAGCACCACTGAGAAGAGCCTGGCTCCATCCTCTTGGTTGTCCCTCGCCAACTTTTCTTTCCCAAGCAGACACTCCATCAAACATAGGAGACCTTCAGACGAGTCTCAGAAGACACAAGCACTGATAAGTCACATACCATGGCTGTGTATGGGAAGTGGCTTGTACCAGGGGCAAAATCAACTATCGCAGCTCTCAGGAACAGCTCAAATCAGTGAAGATGGGCCCTACTCCCCTTTCAAGGGAAGCCAAATTAAGTAGCCTAGTGTATGCATAGGCTTGAGAACCATGAGTTCAAATTTCTAGTTTTGCCACTCACCTTGGTGGTCTTGGTCTCTCCTTGCAGTCTCTTCTCTGGCTGCACAATCTTTGGGCAGGGACTGCTTCCCACTCAGAATATTTACTCCCCATGGCACTCTGAACACCGAGACACTAAACCTACTGTAAATTGAAAACAAATAGGAAAATACATGTCAGAGCTCCCCTAATGCCCAGCAGCAGTAAATGCTCAGCCTAGGGAATAGAGGCTTGCTGAAGGAAAGAAGAACCTGCCTAATTTAGAGGAAGAAATCCGCGAGAATTCTTTAGTGAGGATTTCAGTGGATACAAATTGTTTCCTGGGCAATGGCTAATGACAACTAATAGGAACCCCAGAAACAACTCACAGCACCTTCTTATTTCCTGTGGCCTGTAATCACAGTGTTCTGCTGTTATTTTCATCCTTCTAAGTAGTATAATGGACAATTGCATTCACATTTTCACTTTTTTTTTCCCAGCGATGCCACCACTCCTGTTTTTTTTTCTATTAACATAGAAAAGCAAGATTTCTTCTCCCCTCATTGCTTCAGTTCTCAACTAATGTAAAGAGGCAGAATCCAGTGAAAAGTTTATTAGCTAACCTCTCTGGAGAATCAATTTAGCATAGTTATGCATGATAAAGCTTTACTTCTTTTATTTTTCCTTAAATAAAAAAAAGATAGGAAAGAGAGTTGTTTTAAATTTATGAGCTGATGCGACAGTGAGTAATGGTGAATCACTGTTTAATATTTTAGTCAACCATCTGCAAGGTGAGCTGTACTCCCATTTCATATTTCTAGAGCTAAGAAGTCACCTCAAGTTTCATGAATAGAATCAATCTTGCATCAACCCCAAAAAGCTGTATTCAGCACCAAACTAAATCTTTGTCCACTCAGAGATCTCAAACACACGGCCTTAGAACGCAGGAGGAAACAAGCACAGCTCTAAGCCAAAGAGTGAGGGTGAATAAACACACTGAATAAAAGAAGTGGCAAGATGAAGCTGGCTTCTTTGTGAGCTCTCAGTGATTGTCAGACAGTGTTGGAGGGAAGAGCACCTTCCTGGCAGTGCAGCGCACCTTCACTGTCTTTGTGCTGGCTTGCGATTGTCTTGTCTTCTTGTACTTCCAACACCATTCCTAGCACTCCAGAGGCACTAAACCTGAGGCCAGCTTGGGATTTTCCAGCCAGTTTCCCGGGGGAACGGGGACACAAGCTTCTTTCTCCAGATACTCCTTTCTCCATCCCAGTGATGTCAGCAGGATGTCTCTGTGTCTCGGTGTCACAGCCCCCCAGGAGAAGGCAGAGCCTGCAGGGAGGAGGATGCAACATCATCCTGCGCAGAGCAGGCTCACCAGCAGTTAGGCACCTGCAGATCCACACAGCCAGGGAACACACACATTGTGCACATCCATCCCCTGCCACAGCTCCGGGGACAGCACTGGAGCAGAGAAGCTGCAGAGCCAGATAAACGCCTTCCATGGGACATCTCCCACTGGGAGCAAACCAAAGACACTGACATCCCAGATGGCACGGGAAAGCTTACTTTGGACTTGCTGCTTCCAAATTTCCCCTTCTTTCTGCTCCCAGTGCTGAAATGCTCATCAGCCTCTGGCTCTTAGCTGTTTCCATGATAGCATGGTCTCTCCAGACTGGCTACTGAACTGTCTCTCACCCATTGCTCGTACCCAGCCATCTGCTGCCACTGACCAGGGCTGTCCCTCTGGCATGTGCCACCAGCAAAAACAGGCTCTAGGCCCAGCCTCTCAGTCTGTCTTTCTCCAAGGGCATCTTCAAGTTCCTTTCCTTGAATAATGCATGTTAAGACTGACTAATTTCATACCTTCCATTGCTGTAGCTGCTTTACAGTGGGGAAAAATGCAATTTCCTCTCACTTGTCAAGTGCCACGAGTTTGTGAACCATGACAATGTACATTGCTACTGCTGCACACAGCCTCCCCCTCCCCCAGTCTAGTGGAATATGAATAGTAGTTTTGCAATAAATGTGAGTTATTAAATGACTACAGAGAGCCAGAGCTACAGAGAAGGGTACCAAGAGCCCCGGTGACCCTGCAGAAACAGAGCTCTCTGTACAGACTGGGCAGGGCACAACTTCTCCAAAGGAAACTGCATCGGTTGCCCTGGGGCTGGCTATGGAGAGGGGAAAACCCTCATGTTTTTCATTCCTCTTTTATATCTGGAGGAAGACCTCTTATGTCTGTTGTCTTTACATTACTGCAAATGACATTGCAAGTGACAGAGGAACTGACACATCCAGCTCCTTCATAGTGTTTTATACACATAAATGAGCATTTTAGTCTCAATATTGGTTTGCAGACCTTACTACCGCAGCACATGCTTTAGCCACAATGCAGTGAAATGAGATGTCAGCATGAAGTCAATGGTCCTTCCTTCTCTCCTTGAAAATAGCCTGCTTCATACTGTGTAATAGAAATTTTGGAAAGCTTGGGTAAGCTGACTTTGATCAGAAAAATGTCTCCCTCACTTTTCCTGCCAATGGTTCACCCACCCACCTGTTACGCAATAGTACACAAGCTTTATTTGTCATAGCTATTTCTCATTTTTTATTGGACCTGACCCTACAAGCTGAAGGAGCCTTCTGGCATGTAATGTCTTATCTCTTATAATGCATGGCGACACCATGTTCAGGTCACCTTCTGGACTTCTCACCTAGCTAGTCACATTTGGCACTGGTCTAGTGCTAAAGAAGTTCCTGATACTGTGGCAGGATTCGTGCCTTGGACATATTATCTGGAACTTGTAAAAGTATAGATTTATTTTTTGAATCTTCCGGTTCCTCCACAAAAATTCAAAAAGCTTGTTCATAAGCTTGAAGGACACATCTTGAAGGACAGTAACAGAACAAACCCAAATATTCAAAGAAGTACTTTCTTTTGTGTTTTCCAGGTCTTCCAAGTGAAGCAAAATAAAGAACAAGAGAACTTTCCACCCTCTCAATTTTTCAGACATAAAAGATCTCGAAGCAAGCACAATTTCCTGTTTTTTGAGGTGAGAGAAACAAAGGAAAGAGTTGGCAGAGAAAAAAAAATGTTTTCTATCTCTTTAGCATGTAGGGGAAAGAACTTTATGGATTTTTAGAAATGAATATGAAGCTCTGTTACTTTGGTCCATCCCCCAAGCTGTATGTGTCTTGGTGTACTCAGGAGCTTCTTCTCAAAGTCCTCTATTGAGCCACCCTTAATTCTCCAGGCATTCACACACTCTGTGGTGCACGGTGTGGGTGACAGTGACCACACAGTGAAAGAAGGGTCCCCACCTTCACGCCACAGCAACCCCCTTTTCTCATTGAATCCACTACAAGGCAGGAGTGGAAAAAAAAACACAAAAAGGGGGGGGGAGTGTGAAAGCACTGACATAGCACTCCAGTTCTGCCAGGTGAGTCCAGCATGTGAGTGGACAAGACACCCTCCTACCAGCAGGTATGGTCATTTTGCTTCCCTGCATTTGTCTGGATCCCTTATTGTTCCCCTTTCTCCACTCATTCGCTGTAACACACAGAGCTGTGAACCGAGTGTCTCGTGTGTATTCATCAGTGCTTCAGAGCAGATGATTCACCTACCCTTCTTTATAATTTTATCTCCCATCAGTTGCAAAGTCAAAGTCTGAATAATGCACCATTGTTGTTTTCAGGAGCAGGCTTGTCACTGTGATAGGAATGACACCAGGAGAAAGGTATGATCTGAATCAAAACAGAGGGCCGGCAGGTAGCATCCTAAAGCTCCGGAACTGGCAGATTAAAAATAACAATGACGAAATCGTGTCTTCTAACAATGGGGATGAAAATAATAATAATACACACAATAGCCCTGGCTGCGGTGCTGCGTGGGAAGGTGAAGGTGTATTGTCCATTCTGGGCAGAAAGTAAACAGTGCTGCTTGTTTTACATCCTTTATAACCAGTTGTATCTACACCAAGCTCTGCCTCCTCCCTGGCTCCCCCCTGCTGCAACTGGGAGAGCTATCCAGTCTCCAAAAGAGGAGCTTCGAGAGGGGCACCTGCCCCTAGGGCCAGCAGCTGCCCAGCTGCAGCAGTTAGGGACAGGGACAGAGAGTCCATCTGTGCCAGATCTAGCTCAGGCTCTACCATGGGTTGTTAGACCCTGAAGGGCATCAGGCAGGCATGCAGAAGAATGGATTAATTCCTGTGGCAGTGAAATCTGACACAGTTCTGAGTGATGCACCAGAGACTGAGGTTTTCTGTGTGTTTAGCAAACGCCAGTGGGGTTTGTTCTACATCAAAGTGCACTTCTGTCACAGATGGGCAAGGAGTAGCTCAGGTATCAACAGTCAAGTATCAACAGTCAGGTATCAACACCACCCTGCGGCTTTTTGGAGCTAAGCTGTGCTCCCCCAAGCATCATTGTGATTTTTGCTGACCTCAGAGCATCTCCCCAAGTTCAATAGTAACATCATCTTCTGCCAGCTCAAGGAAGTTCTAGGCTGGTCCTCCAAGGTCAGAACCCCCAAAGATGGGCCTTCAGATTTAAGGCCTGGTCCAGTTCATGGCTTCTTTTGACATGTCACTGCCCTGAGATGTATATTCCTGCCCCCTGTTCTCATTGCATTAATCCTGATGTTTGTGGGAGGCAGGAACCAGAATTAGGGAAGTGATATTGCTCTGTGTGTGGGTGTGTGTGCATGTGTGTATTACCAGTTCCCCAAACTATGGTCTGGTAAAGGGAGATGAAGGGAAGCATGAGGACATACTCAGGGAAAAAGGAAATCTATGCTACTTCAGGCAGCAAGACTTGTTAAACTATTTCCTAAATTAGAAAGTGGCCCCTCAGCTCCACCTGTAGTTAGAGGAGGCAAAAATTATGTGTAACAGCTCCCAGGCTGGGCTCTGGCTCACAACCATCCTCCCTGGAGGCAACATATGATAAACATCTTAAAAGAAAGAGGTGGTGTGAACATCCTCCCACAGTGGCAAGAAATCACTCCCTGCTCTGAGTTGTGGTTCTACCCAGGCTGGATTGATCCATCAGTCCCATTACCATGAGCACAACCATAATCCCCTCCAGTATGTGCCAGCCTTAGTGACTGCACATCCTCAGCAGTTCCCGAAGGCAGCTGCGTCATGCACCCCTTGCTGCTCCATAGCATGAAAGAGAGTAACCTGAAAAGCAATGACTCGCATAACCACCTGGTGTTCTTGGAAAATGCAAGCTTTGAAACACAAATAGGCTGAGGAACAAACATCCCACAAGGACGCCCAAGAATTGGCATGCTCCTACATGAGGTGCTCAGGAAAATATAACAGTGAGTTATCCTGCTCCACACAGCCCAAAATTCATCCCTAAGAATAAAACAAATACTAATCTAATAAAACAACCTCTGAAAGCAGTTTCTCTGGTATAACCTCCAAAATAGTAATCTTCTAACCTCTTGTGTTCATCAGGATCACTTATACCTTCCTAATGATCAAGAGAGCAATGCAGTCAGGTGTGTCATTTAGACCTGTCCAAGAGAAATCTGAAACTGGCCAGGCAAAGCTCCATCCACTGTTGTGACTGTTGCCTGTTCACCACAAATGTGGCACAGCCAAGAAATCACATCTGTACTTGTTTCATAATGACAGCCATCCTGCAAGGCATACCAGAGCACAACACCTAAAATTTGCCCTAAAACTCTCAGCAGACTTCTTCTTATTCTTTGTTTGGTAAAGCCAGTATTTACTGCTCAGAACATCCTCTGGCTAAAAGGCTCCCTACACTTCATCACCAGGTCAAAGCATCTTGTAACATCACCATTCCAATGGAGAGCCCATCATCCACTGCTTTCTAAGGTTCCTCTGTCTTCTGTGAGAAATCTCTGTGACATGGGAATCCTCTGTAATGGATGAATCTGTTTGTGTTCTTTTGGTTGACGGAGTGGTGCTGATCACCAGCTGCAGTTCCCCTGCAGCAACTGTCTCCAAAAACTACCATTTTTGGAAACACAGTCTGCTGGGAGAAAGTAAATGGGTTAATTTTTCTTGAGAAGAGCCCACCAGCGGATAAGGACCTGCCTTAGTTTACTGTCTGCTAATTCACCTCAAATCCATAGGAAGCTCAGCTAACAGCCAACAAAGACTAGCATGAGTAGTATGTGCAGGGCTTCCAAGCCATGCCACAGAGATAAACAGAGATGCCCAGAGATAAATACAGAGCTGGTCTGAAGATACAAGGATTTTGCAGTTACTGAGTAAGCAGGTCAAAGCACATCCCATCTGTGCTCCATTTTCTGCAGAGAAACTCCAAAACAGTGCTACAAGGTCTTAAACCTTTTCCATCTGCTGCCTGCGCTGTCTGCCCGGACTGCAACAAACGTGTTGCCACTTCCAGCACCCAGCAGTGATTGATGCTGTGTTAAGAGGACACCAGTGGTTCCGGTCTATTTACATTTCCAAGGAGCTTGGCTGGGTTTTGTGCTGGCGTTTTCTTTTGGTTTACCAGCTGTGGGAGACCAAAGGGGACAAAAATTACTGTGATGCTCAAGCGAGGAAATGCTACTGTTGAGAAAACATCCTATTTATGCCACATTTTAAAAGGAACCCATCTTTAAGAGTTTTAAAGAGCTGCCACTGGCAACAAATGAGGCTGCTAATTTGGCCTGGCAAGCAGCATTTGCTAAACACCATTTCAGGTTTTAATTCATCACATGTAGATTTGGAATTGGAATTCTCCTAGCAAAACCATCATCAGTGTGTTTTTGCAATTCCAGCTCCCTTTCTTTTCACATCAAGCCTCCCTCTCTCCCTCTGTCTTCCACAGCTGTCAGCTGTCACCAGCCAGGAAGGCAGATGAGCCAGTCACAGCCCTCAGATCTGATCCAATCTCCTGTGAAACAGATGCTCAGGCCCCAGGTCCTCTTTGCTCACCAGGCCCTTGTTTGTCTACAGAAACTGTGTGTGGTGCCTGCCCCCTGCAAAGTGGAGAAGAATAATTGACTTCCTGGGAAGCAGACCAGGGATAAAATGCCTTGCACATCTGCTCACACTGAGAAGTGAGGTCCAAGAGCCTGCTTGTGCCACTCAGATGAGGCAACTACTCTGTATCCTCCCTTTCCCCCAAGCTGCCACCATCAGCTCCCGCAGGGAGCTCTCCCTACTTCCTCAGTTCCACCGCTGTGAGGTCGCTCAGAGAATGATGTTACTGAAGCTAGCTTGATTCCAGCTGAGTCAAAGTCATGGCAATTAGTGGGAAAAACCTTGAGGAGTTCGCTCCTTTATCCAGCACAGATCTCTTCTTCAGGACTGAGTGAACCCTGCCAAGAGCTGTGTGAGTAAAATTCTACTTTCTCCCCACACAGCCACCACAACCACAGCTTGGGGGAAGGCTGCAATGGTTCCAGCACTAAAAGTTCCCTGTGGAAAGAGTTCTGGTACCAAAGAGAGATGTCTCTAAGGAAATGTGCCCTGTTTGGGCTGTCCTCCTACACAGCCATCTTGATACTCTGATTGACCCAGTAGCTTTCCCTGATCTGCCCACAAACAAAAAAAAATATCCTTAGCACCTACAAAACAGACATAGTGATGTCCTCTGGCTAGGAACTAGATAAAGGATTCCTGATTTTTTCACACAAAAAGGGTCATCCAACATGCCATGCTGTCAGCACCCTGCCTCCCACAGCAGCACAAGTGCATCTGCGTATACAGAGCCTGCAGTGGGACAAGCACAGACCTACCTTTTCCCTGGCATGTCTTGTCAGGTACCTTAGGACTATCCTGGGACAGACTTTATATGTTTAAATCAGGCAGTTATATTTACCTTTCACCAGGCTCCTGTCTTCATACAGAAGAAATCAATTGTTTAACAGGAAAAAAAACAAATCAGCAATCTCTTTTGTTTCATGTTGCTTACGTTTTTTATATCTATTTATTTACTGTTTTTCATGGCTTGCTACCATAGAGCACAGGAGATGAACATCACAATGGAGCAACTTCCAAACATCAGACCCCAGTGTTTTGTGCAATTGGGCTTTTGAGAACTAAGCGCAGACCAAGGAGTGGAGGGTGCCTGTGCCAAGGAACCTGAACCAGAGGCCAGGCAAGATCAGGAGGGCAGGTTTCCCAGTCTGCCTTTCCTGATTAGGGCAGGTGGGCTGCTGTTCCCAGGGAAAATAGCTGTCTAGCTGCAAGAGGAGTCGTGTTTTGAAAACTGCTTTCTGAATGAGTCAGCAGAGCTGTCTCCCAAGGCACTGGAGCCTGCCAGAGGGAAGAACAGATAGTTTTGTTGTTTTTTTCCCTTCTCCTGTTGAGGTTGATCACTCGTACATCTTGAAGTACGTCACCAGCCTTGGGAAGCCTTTTTCTGAGTAGAATACTTCTTGACTTTTCTATTTCTGAGGAAGTTTTCCAGCCAGCCTTGCCTCTGTTTTGTGAAAGGCTGTATGTGACAGCAAGGTCTGGAGGAGAAAACAGAGCAGGCTAACATGCTATCCCTGCGAGCCTGGCCTGAAGGTGCTTTTCACTTCCAGGCAGGGAAAGCTGCAGCCATTACAACCCTCTCCATCAGGACACACTGATATCTCTCTCCCTTCAGAGACACCCCCTTCCCTCCTCTATTTCGCAGGTATCAGACACCTTTTCTTGCAGAGATGACCTCACTAGTACACACCTAATGCAATACTGAGTAGCTTGGGTTTAACCTTCCAGTCTGCTGCTTCTATTTCAGACCTGAGGAAGGATAAAAAAAGGTGTCCTTTATTGAGTGATACCTATTGCTTTAAGAAGGGTGTGCTTTTTCTTTGCTTGTGTTTTTCCAGTCAAGGTAACTGACGTAGATAAAATGACTTTCAAGGGACACAGTAAATGCTTCAGCTCTTCAAGTTAAGAACACTTTTGGAAGAGATGCTTGAGCCTAAACAGACTCTCCTCTGTGCTATTCCTTCATTCTGGGTATGCACATTTATGCCCCTCAAAAGGTTGGCATTTCTCATCTGCACCGTGGCACAGGGCTACAAGGGCAAACCTCTCAATCTTGGTCACATTTTGGCCTGTCATTCTCCTGAAGATTTTGAACCTGTGGCTGTGCCAGGCACAAATCTATGGGTGAAAGTCAGTTTGTGAGTAGCTGGTGCAGAAGATAATGTGCTTGCTCAGGTCAGGGATATGCACGACCGTTTGGCTATGAGATGATACAAACGTGGTCCAATCCTTCCCCTGGCTGTCATGATGACAAATGTGAAATGGTCCCAGGGACGAGCTAGAGCTTTCTCAGCCAGTGTGGGGAGAGGGCAGGGATCTCCTGTAACACAGGAACACTGATCCTCCATGCATCTGCCAGCACCAGCTTGAAGCAGGCAGCAGAGAAGAAACTGCATCTCCATCAGTATATGTATTCTGC
Organism: Cyanoderma ruficeps; assembly: GCA_008694505.1. Classification (NCBI taxonomy): domain Eukaryota; kingdom Metazoa; phylum Chordata; class Aves; order Passeriformes; family Timaliidae; genus Cyanoderma; species Cyanoderma ruficeps. Next base: position 3,495,499 of record VZDJ01007747.1, on the reverse strand, counting down.
CGCATGGCAAAGTGTGAGCTCTAGATTACCCTAAAATGTAAAAACCATAACCTCCACAACATCTAAAGCCATAGACACAATCAGAGATTTTTATATCAATCCTCCCCACCCAAATCAATCTACTCCCAGCCCAAATTCAGCTGATTACTAGACCAAAAACGCCAGCTATTTCTTTGTCCCCACAGGTCAGCATCCTTATCCCCCTAATTGCTTGATTCATTAGCATAATTAAGTTGGACTCACAGTAGTTGCTCCTGACCTGTCTCTACTTGGAAGAAGCATCTTCCATGCCTGACCTGGGAATGGACCTGCGTGCTGGCAAGCCTGTCTGGCCCCTCCCTGATGTATCTGTCAGCCTGGTAAAAGATAGGAGCTCTTCCTACTGACCATGCTCCAGTGGCTTCCTAGAGCAGGATGCTTGGCTACTTTCTGTAGGCCCTGTGCCATAAATAAATGTACATCACTAAGGAACAGCTTGATAGTAAAATGGTCAGGATGGGAATGTATGAAAATTGGTGTCTGGCTGCATTTGGCTAGGATTAGCTCCATCAGATGAAGCACAATTAGTGTTAGTTAGTTGTTGCTGCAGCCAGCTTTCCTACTTCTGATGTTCTGTGGGAGCAGGGATTACCTTTGAGCTAACAGGGCCATCTAAAACCAGTTGTGTCTTGCTCCTGGAAACAAGTTTAACATCCAGTTCTTTATAGTCCAGTGCCCCTTTCTGTGATCTTTTTATAACTAAGCAGAAGTACTGTGATCCCTTATTCTGATCTGCATAGCACAAGGCCAGATAATTTTGGTCATAAATTTCGACACCAAATTTATTAATTTATGATTGCTTTGGAAAGCCATTACCACGTTATTTTCTGTAAATTATTATTTTTTCATACAGATCAGTTACTGAGGTGTCAGATACTCTGCAGTGTCACTCTCTGACTCTAATCTGTACTCAGATCACCTTGCTTTGATGTGGAAAAACAGCTGAAGGTGTACTTTTTCCACAATTCCCACTTCCCTGGGCTTAATGCACCTGCAGCAATCAGAAGCCACAGAAACAATAGATATAATATTAATATCCAAATTTCATTGTAACAGAAGGCACCTCTCAGCTTTTTCCAAGTTAGTATGCAATGGAAGTTGAGAAACAATGTCATTAAAACCCACAGCTAATGCACACTGTGGGCCACAGAGGAAGGTTCTGGGTACACTGGTATATCTCTGAGGTTTTTTTGTGGTTTTTGTTTTTTTCTAGTTTCTCCTTCCTGGGATAACCTTTCACCCCAGGCTTTGTGCTCTTTGTGTGTTTATCAGCAAAGCACATCCAGATGCCCTTCAAGGGAGAAATGACTCATACCTGACTCACAATCGCTCAAGCAAAGCTGCAACCTTTAGTTCATTTCCTGGGAGAAGCATCTGTTAGATTCATCTTGGAAGATTAAGCATTTCTCACTGTCATTTTACAGATGGAGGCATTTGTGACTGGCTGAGGAAGGGTCAACAGATTCTCTGCAATGGATGGAAAACGAACTTCTTTGGGCAGTCAAAGCAACGCACCGAGGACTGTGAAGACGCTCTTTAGCAAGTGCTGTCAGTCCCTTCCTTCCCGGTACCGCTCGCCTGGTTTCCGATGTACACCCTCAGAAGGAATCACCCTTCCCACACAAGTGTGCGGAGCCGGCAGCCGGCGCGCTCCCCGCCCGCATTGTCCCCTGCTGTCGCTGCCTCTCTCGCTGACACTCAGGAAATGCAACCCGCCCCCCCGCCTGCAGCCCCAGCTCCTGAGCTGCCCACCTGGCAATAAATAACAAACACACTGCGAGACCACTGCAAAAGCCACCTTGTTTCACAAAGCCAGCAGCTCCTCGCTCCAAAAGGTTTCTCAGCTGTTTCTGCACAGCCAAGGCCCCTTCATAATACGACCTTTCATTCCCAGAGGACAAAAAGAAGCAGATCCAATAGATACACCAAATAAGGGTTGTGCTGGAAGTCTATTTTTGCCATCTCCCTTCAAAGAAATCTTAGTTCCCCATTAGGCTAAGTCCTCATATACAAGATTTGCTTCACATAAATTTAGAATTCTAAAAGATCTATACGTATCTTTACCTACCCCATTTATTTTTTTTTTAGAAACAGAGAAAGACCTAGCAACATCACTGGCCCAACCTTTGGATGCACAAGTCTTAAGATCAGAAGAAAATCACCTGTTTCTCCCCATGAGGACTTGATTACATGGATGTTTACACACAGACATCCCAATAAGCCCTGCCATAATACTGCTTTCCTCCTTATGCTTCCTAATAGCATGGAAATGCTAATAATAATGTGTAGCCCTTGGTGTGCACATTCCTCTGTTTACCACTGTCTCCCTTCTTGGCTGAATAATCACAGATAATTCACTTGTCTGGATATGACTCACAGCTACTTTATTTCACACAAAGCAATTTCTAATTGCATGTTGTATGTCTGTGTTATGAAATCCAGCACTAACTGTTATTACAAAATTAGTGCAGAAAACTGAAGGGGAAGGAAAACCACAGCGAGAAACTGAGTAACAACCCACAAAGGGGAAGGTCAGAACCATGTCAGTTTTCCCCTCTCTAGTACAGGACATTTTTCCAGACAGAGCCAAGCATTTCCTAGTCACTCATACAGTAACTTACAGGCAGTGAGACAAACAGGATCCTTCTTTTATCCTCAGATGGGCTGAAAGCACTTTGGCAGCAAATACACTAGAGATACGGTCTGGCTCTGCTTGTCCTCGTATCTATGCTCAATAAGCCTTATGTCAAAACCAACATAGCTATGTGTGACAGCTGTGAGCTACCAGACAGGCAGGTCCTGTCCTTTGCCTGGTGTCCCAGTTGTTATGGCACTTTCAGGAAAGTTTTATGCATTTCTGAAAGGATATGCAGTCAGAGAGAACATATTTTGCCTGGAAAAAACACAGATGATGCACTGCCCTGGCAATTTTTCACATTTCTGGGTAGGACCAAGCCAAAAAATATGGATTTTCAATTTTGCTCAGGCCCTAGCTCCATCTGCTTGAGAGACCTCCTTCAGAGCACTGCCAGTGCCAAGTGCTTCAGACAAAGTTAGGTGAAGCCTGGTAGTAAAGAGACAAGGGACAATCCATCCCATGGGCTAAATTTTACCCCCACTTCTAATGCCATGTCTAGACTTTGATATAAAACAGAGTCAGAGAGAAAGATGAATTCCAGAGTCCCCATCATCCGAACAAGCTAACCATTCTTACACTACAGGTGTGATTTTGGCCCATACCAACTGTGTTGTTCCCAATGATGTGGCTCAAAGGACAGCACCCACCTGTGACCACTCCCAACACCTCTATGGGCAAGGTCACTTCAGGCTCTGGGACCCTGTATGCTCCTCTGACACTGTTCCAACAGGCTGTACTTCCTCACAGTCGCCTACAAACCACAAGCTCTCCATTTTCTGCTATTTCTTTTGGATGTTGAAACGCATCAATATTATTACTTTGACTACTTTGAACTAGAAAAACATCCTTACAAAACGAATACAGACATGTTTTGCTATCCATTGAAGATTATTTTCTTTTCTAAATATCTACAGTGAGATGTGAGCAAAATGGTGAGCTCAGGGCAAATCATCACCCATCCATCTGTGTCCATGGGGACTAGGAAGGATCCAAACCCTGTGTGAAGAAGAGAGCTGCTAGATGCCATAAGAAAGTGCCCACAGGCAATCAAAGACCATGAAAGAGAGAAGTAATGCCAAACAAGACTCACCAAGCATGCTTGGGAAGCAGATTATTAACAGTAAGGGGTGCTTAAACGCCAGGAAAGACTACCATAGCACAAATGTTCGCCATCACTACTAACATTTATACAAAGATGAGACGCCTTCTGACAAGGAAATCACAGCTCCATCAGAAGCTTTGAGGCACAAAGCAGAAGCCATTGGAAAGGAGGCCCTGATCTGGACTATGCAGGTGGCCAGTCTTGAAGAGTTAATGGTCCTTTCTGACTTCAGAGCCAGAGGAAATATTGTGATTTAATCAAGCACAGAAAACCCACATGGGCAAAAGCTCAGCTCTGGAAGGCTGCCAAGACTCTGCAGTTGGACTACAAATGAAGTGCCCAGTTCCTCCCCTGCAACACTGAAAATGAGAGGAGCCAGTCCTAGGATCCCAGAATAACACAGGTGCTCAGGAGAATCAGGATTTGACCTAAAAGCAACCAGTGAAAAAAATAGGAAGGCTATGAGGCAAATTTTATGTACATAAGAAAAGCAAGACATAGGCACAGGGCTGAGTGATCGTTCATGCCCACGAGGTGACAGGCGTGGTGGAAAACAGGCATTATCTTTCCTCAAGTACCTCTCTGCCTAGCCCCGTGATTCCCTCTGGTTTCATTCATGTAAAACACAAGGATATGAATGAGAAACTCAGTGAAGCGGAGAGGAGGAGGGGGAAAGGAGGAGAAAGGATTTCATGCTACCAAGGCAACCGTCACCATGGCAACTATTTAATTAATGAGCTGGTGATGAACCCTAGCAATATGGCTCTAGTGAAGTCATGCTGTAGTAATTACCAGGGTTTCATTCATGCTGTCCTGGCAGGGGCTGTGCAGGCAGCCCCGAGAAGCCTACGAGCTGTGACAGACGGGAGCAAGCAGCCTGCTGAATCAATGGAAGGCGGGCGCGTGCCCGGGAGCGTGCTCCAGCCCTGCTCCCAGCCAGCTCCCCGGGCACTGGAGCACGGAGACCACATGCCATCCCTTCCATCTCACAGCCCCACACTGCCAAAGGGCAACCCGCCTGGCCTCCTGCCACCGGCACAGGCAGCATTCACCCGCAGTCTGCAGAGCAAGCAGCCTGCACAGCTACTCCCCCTGCTATGCCTTCAGCCTCCAGAAGATGATACTGAGAATAAACAAATGAGCTGGTGATTTGCCTTCTCTGGCTGTAGGATTTCTCTTTTCACCCAGAAAACAGCACATTAATAGCTGCATGGGTATCCCAAGTGATAAAAGAACTCCTGATAAACACAGTGGGGTTTTGACAGACATATATGTACCAGGGACTCTAAGGAGACAAGGAATATTTCATACAGAGGGGGGGTAAATAAAATCCTACATCAGATACTTAAAGCAAAAGACACTACTACAGGTGAACATGAAGTCATCCTCTCGTCTCATGAGACGAGAGGATGCTCCACATTGCTGCAAGCCCTGAAACACATCTCACCACTACCCTGTGGTGTTACCCACTCCACAGAGATCCTCAGTCTCTGTGGGACATGCATATGATTGACACTGATCATAAGGGGAGGACAACTTAGAGTCATATTTGATTGAAAGATGAGGAAATGTACAAGCTCGTGCCACAGGCCATACCCTATTTTGGCATTTGCTATCAACGAGCCCACTTTGTCCACTTTAGAAAACATAAATTATTCTGTCAAATATTTTAATGGCAACTGAGTGAAATCACAAGGATGTGCATCCCATTCACCTAAACCTCAGCCCTCAGGATTAGCTTTGCACCCTGGAACTGTCACCACAATAAGAGTAACCATATACAGCAAAGAAATACACAATTCATGAGTACACAGCAATTATCTGTTGGCTGACACAAAATGGTTGGGACAGTACGCTCTCCAAGGAAGGGGACCCAGGGCTGACTGCCTGGGCAGTCAACTCAATCAGATGAAGAACTCAATCAGTTTTTGCCCCTGATTTGAGTGGGATCTGTCTTCATCTTGTTAAGGTGCATCTTCCAATTCCCTCCTGCTTTTTCTCATGGTTTTCCCAGCTTTTCCCATCAGTACTTGCCCACTTGAATCGGGAAAAGCCAACCTAGCTTTTTACTCAGAAGGCAAAACTCAGCTTTATCAGCCATGGAAATCAGTACTAGTGAATTCCCAGTTTGCATTGTTATAGAGAATATCCATTTTAAAAGCCACCTAGAAGCACCAGTGCTCACAAGGTAGTTCATGTTGTCTTTCCACCACAAGAACCTGAACTTCCATTGCTGTAACATCTGTAACTCATGTCTCCCGTTTGAGTTAGGGACTGGGTATGAGAGGGGGGTTATCTCACCTGACTCCAGCAGCCCATGTCAGAAGCAGACAAAGTGCTCATATCTCTCCATGGTCCTTAGGAGGAATTCAGACCACTAGCTCAGGGATACAGGACAGTACTGGAGATACCTTGATCTGAACAAAGTAATGATACCAATCACCGATGGTTACACTGAGCAATGGATGTATGTGGGCATTGCAATGCTTAGGTGGAAATGAAGTGCCTACATCCCCACTTAGAACCCAAGATCTCAAACCAGCATCATTCTCAACCCACTGGCATTTAACTTGCCTGCCAACACTCAGCCTCACTGGACCACTGCTGCCAAATCTGAGCAAATCTGTTCAAGACCAGATCTACACCCCAAAACAAGGTGTTCTTCTACATGATATCTTGAAAGTTGTGGGCAGAGAAGAGCATTAAAAGAGTCCCTACCATGGTGCCTCTCTCCTGTTAATACTGCACACTGCTGGTGCTTACACAAGAGTCTGGTTGCAACATTGTTCAAATCCTACAAAATGTAAATTCAGTTTCCTTTAAATTTTATTTTGGGGCTCGAAATGAAAAAAAATCTCAGTCCCTCTGATCCTAATCTGGAACCACTGCCTCAGTCTTTATTTCTCTGGTTAAAAAAATAAAATCAGATGAAACCTTTCATCTAGCTTTGAGGATCATTCTTTAAAACATTTGAAAAGGAGTCAAGACAACAACGGCAAAAATTTCTCTTAAAGAAAGTAATTCTTTTTAAAGAAAACTCTCTCATCAATGCCAATATTAAAACATCCATGGTAAAGCACTCCTTTGAAGCAAAAGCCACCAGGACCCCTCAAAACCCAGCACATACAGGGTCTGCAGTGGAGGTCTGCCATTTCTTCCCTAAAAGCCCTTCTATTTATACCCATCTTGGCAGGCTTGAAAGTACCTGCCAGATGGACAGAGATAACTGACATCCAGAAAAGACACTCCACCAGCTGCTGTTAGCAGGGGTTGGGAAGCGTGGGGGCTGGTTAATAAGAAACCACTTACTTCCTCACGGCTGCTAGCTGCCCGCTGCCTTCCCAGGGCTTAATGGAATTTGGAGAGAGTATTTCAAGTCAGACCATCTGTCAGCACACACAGAGATCAACTCAAGCCCAGCACCTTGACTGCACGTCATGCACGAGCTTTGTTTCCTCACAGGAATCTTTGTTGGTGCACTCTCCCTCACCTCTCTGACGCTGGCAGTGATTCCCACAGGGCAGGGCTGGACCATGGGTGGTACTTGCTGCTGAGAGCTGCTGAGCTGAGACCGTGCCAGCAGGCAGAGGGCTCCTGACATGGCTGCAAGCAAGGGGCAGCTGTGCCCAAGGGAGAGGTAAGAGGAGGGAACCAGATTTCACTCCACACAGAAGCTGTGAGCCCTCAGAGCACAGGCGGTCGCCTTGGGGATGATAGCTGGATACAAAGCTGAAGGAGCTGGCAGAGCACAAAACAAAGTAAACTGTGCACTGGCCTACACTAGATGAGTGGCCAGCAGAGAAAGAGAACTTGTTAAAAAACCATGTCAGTTCTTACCGTTGCAAGAATCACAAAATTTAAAATGCACCCATATTTGGGAATTTTCTACAATGTTACCAATTTTATGCTCTTTGACACTTCTTGGTTTTACTAAGGATTTCCCATCAGGCAACACACTGAACAACTGTTCATTAACATCCTGAAAGAAGATTTCTAACACCTCTCTGTGTTCAGTTTTCCCTTTGCAATTTTAAAACCAAACTCACATTTTCTTCAACTAATGCAAGGCACGAGCCTGGCATAATCACAGCATTCCAGGAACTGAGGCTTCAAGACCAGCTGAACCTTGTGTGAGCCTCCTGAAAAATTCACAGGCATTTCCCAACTAAAATAAAATTCACCAATGGACTGATTTGCAGATATTTTTGTTCTCCATAAACCTAGACACGGGAGTGCGTCTTCTCTTGGGACGCAGTAACGTGGTGCTTACCTGTAGTTCAATCACTGCATTCATTTCTGTCTTACTGATACATTTGCTTGAAGAGGAAATGGGAACAAACAATTGGGTATTTCTTCTTCTGGGCCACATTATTTCAGAGACCTGCCTCAAAACTAGTAAGATACATAAGTGACAAACATTAAAGCTTCTCTATCTCTGATCTCATTTATAACTAGAACAATCTTCAGTAACTGTTGACATCAGAGGAGCTGGTGCTCGGGTCAGAATACACTTAATGCAATACCAATTACAGAGATCACTGCTCCTTGACATTTGTAATTTCACCCAGGAGTGTAATTTTTATTAAAGCATTAGATCGTAGAGCCTTAATCTGTCCTTTTGTTTTCCTTTTTTTTTTTTTTCCCATATCAATCCCATTGAGTTATAAAGAAGTTTGGGACACTCCAAGGTTAAGAGACAATTAACAACAAATTATTTTAGATAATTTTACATTTTCCCAAGGTGATTTCACCTCTCTGAAGGTGTATTTGAGTTAGGAATTTAGCCAGACTAAACCTCTGAGTTGCTGCAAATCAATAAATCACCACTGCTGACCTCTTGAGAGTAATATTGTTAGAAGCAGGGGCATCAATATCAGATACCTTGAACAGTCTGGCAATTTAACAAAGCTGATGATCACGCTTCAAAATTCTGTTTTTTAGTAGGCTGGGTCCAAAAAAACACCAAAGCCATTCTTTGTCCCTCACCAGATCCTGCCTTGAAAATCAATTGATTTTAATTTCCTTTTACTTGAGAGAGGTCAGGGTTCCATTAAAAATCACACACTGGCACTCATTGGAAGCTTTAGTTTTGGTAACCTTACTCTGCTGACAAAAGGGGACATGTGGGGTTAAAACTCATTATTTCCTTGTGGTTTGTTTCATTCACTCATTTGTGTCTCTCTGCTGCAGCAGTATGACCTTCAAAAGACCTTGCTGCACCCATGTGCTGTCAGAAACCATTGCCCACATTCACCCCCTTCATGCCCCGGAAGACATTCTGGAGGGTGAAAGGAAAGGGCTCCTCATGCACAAAATGGCAAGGGATGTCTGGGATGGCAAGAGCTGCCCTGAACAACATGTAGCTGCCTGCCTGTTGGGGGAATTGTAGTAATATGTGGGTGAGCACCACCAAATGAATGATATTCTGGGGGTAGAAGCCAAAAGAATGAAATGGGGGAAGGCAAACCCAGCCTCCCAGCAAGGGATCACATTTTAAGGTGGATCAGCTGCAAACAGGCCCTGTTGCTGAACAGTGCTGGCTGAGAAAAAAAAAAAACAACTGGGTTTCCAGTACTTTCTGACAACATCAGCTACTGTTCTGACTTGGTTTGTTTTTACATTCTGCCTGTACTTCTCAGCTGTCAGCACCACACTCACGCCTGTACTCTCAGTTCTATTGCCAACATACAGGTCAATGAGACTCTTCCACTGCAGTGTCAGTCTGGGAATGATGAAGCCAGAGCTGTAGGTAGTCACCAGGAGTAAGGTATAACTATTAAAAGTTGCTAGTTCATTTAATTTCCACTCATTTCAGTGTGAAATTTGCCATAAGGACATAATCTCAAGTGTTCTGGAAAAATAATCTACAACGCTGCAATTCTTGAAGACCTCTTAATGAAGAGAAACACTTAAAATTAACACTTGGCTACTGGAGGAATTGGCCAGTTCATCAGGGCTTTATTACTGTTAACATATTATCTTTCCCACATAACATTTAATTAATGTAATAAGAGAAGAAAGAGTGGCACAAGCAGCAGCAAATCCTGAAGTGTCAAAAGGGAAGTAAGTCTCACCAGTCATTCCAGATGTGTCCTGGGACTGCTGATAGAAGGTAATGCCATGAGACAGTCAAATACCTTAAGATAAATTTAACCTATTTTTAAAACAGGTCAAATCTCACAAGCAATGTTCATTACTTTCGGAGTTAATATTTCAAAACAGTCCGGTAGGAACACAACAAAGAAGATATTGAGAGATTATATATCAGCCTTGGAAGATATGTTCACTTCACTTTAGAATATTTTCCATTCCTAAACTTCTGGAATTTGAAGTAGAAGGATGCTCAACACAGAAAGGTTTGAGGCTTTTTTTAGCAGTTGTTAATTTATTTATGGTGGAATTGTTTGCATTAGTCTGCTTTTTTTTCCCTGTCAGTTTGGCAATATTGGAATATGCTGTTGAGTCTTCAATGGAATGGAAATCTATATGCATTCAATACACTTAATTTCATCATAGAATACACAAGAGTTTTTAAAATCCTGCTTCTAACTGTGAAGCAATAAACATTTTCTAAGTTTTCAGAAAAAAAAATTGTATCTCAAAATAATCTCTTGGTTTCTGCGACACACTTCAAGCCTTCAAGGAATCTCTCAATATACGTGCACCTTTTTTTTTTTTTGCAAAAAAGGACTCTAGCAGGTCCATTTTCTTCTTCTTGAGTATGTGCATCTCCCAGTCTATCAGTATATATGAGTGATCAAAAAAGACCACTGCTTAAAACTGCTGCTCAAATTGATTTTGTCATTGCCTTTGTAGGAAGGTGCGAACAGGCCCTTTTGTACATGCAAATATACATTGGAAGAGGGAAATAAGGACCAAAATAAAACCATGTAAGCACAGAGATATTCAAGGACAGTGTGTTTAATGGAACTGTCATGGATGGAAGTGCTCTGGACAGTCGTGTTGGTTCCTTCCTTTTGGGAGTTGTTTTGGGCAGAGAGTAGTCTGGCACTGAGCACTATCCCCAGGTGAGGGGCTAGGGAGCTAAGAGCAGTCCTGGTGCCCAGATCCTACAGGCTTCTCCCCACAATGGATCAAGCTCTCAATTCTCACAAGCAAAGGCAATGCATTAATCCACGAGAGCAAATGAATTGTATGCTTTGGTTCAAAGAGGGCTGAGTGTCCTTTACCTATGCCTGAACAGGATTTACACAAAAAGTAATTCTTTTTTATGCCAAACTCATAATTCAGTTAAATTACTTGCTGTATTAAATTGCTGCATACAGTCATTTATTGATTCAGTCTTAATTGTGACCTTATTTTCATCCTTGTCTTGTTCTTCTTTAATTAGTTTTATGAAACTGCAGTAAATTAGCCTAATAATGTGCTTGATAAGCATATACTTACTAACTTCTTTCCTTTTAGTAAAATCCATAAAGAGTACCTGAGGCTGGTCTATCCCCTCAAGTCATATGAACATCCAATTCTGCCTAATATCTAAAGCCCAAATTCACAAAGCAATTGTAGGACCCTAAGCCCCATGTTAAGAGAACTCACTCTCATTCATTTATTTCATTATTTATCTGAATGAATGGAAGTCTATCGCAGCCTTCCCTGCAAAAGTGCAAAACCATTTCTCTCAGCGTAGGGCCAGCAAGCCCAGCATGCAAAAATTAGTGCTGCTTCATCCCACACGGGACCCCTGCTTGTCTGTTAGTTGTGTTGGCATGGGCTGTTCCCAGCCATCACACACAAAGTGACGTCAAGGCCTATTGCATGATCTCCACGCTCACAGGCTGCTCTAGGAAAGGTGTGAGTGCTGTGACAGAACTAAGTCTGAATGCCAGAACTAAGTCTGAATTTTATAGATGGGCTCATTATGGGAACAAACCAAAATGACCAAATGGTCTCTAATTTCCAATATGTAAGAGCCCATCCCTTTTTTTCTGTGCTGGACTTTTTGCACTAAATCAGAGTGAATTCTGCGAAGCAGGGTCCACCACCAGCTTGTCTTCTTTCCACTTCAACACTCATCACCCAAAAGTTCCAATACCTCTTTCCAGATATCTAGAAAGAATTTCTTTGGTTTCACTACCTCTTTCCAGATATCTTACTGCACTGCACAAGAATTATACACCATGTCCCTGAATTCCAAAGACTGGGCACCTTCAAAGGGAGCTTGGAACACCAAAACCCTGAAAATGTCTTGTGCCCCCATTCTACTTCCACCTGAAAAACACACTTCCTACCCTGCAGGAAGGGGAGAGTGCAAACATGTCTGCAACCCAGCTCCAAGTGCACAGCATCAGAAAGGAACGTTCAGCGAAGAGTGGTGCTCATAACCATCCTTTATTCTTTGACCCTGTCAGCCTCTGATATAGTTTATTTCCTTGTCCAGAACAACCAACCTAAATATGTAAAAAAATATATATATGAGGAGAGAACAAAGTTCCTAAGAGTTTCTTTAATGAAAAGGAAATCTATGAAGCACTTCCAGAAGAGCTAAACCATGTGGTTTAAGTTGTGTTTTAAGAATAAAGGGTGTTTATTAGCTTTCGTTCCAATTTTTTGTTGCTGTCTAGTGCCTGAAGGAACCTTATGTCAGACGCCCATACCAGAGATAAAAATAGAGGGCCAATATTCCCTGCTTTTGCTATTAGTTTAACTCCACTGGCATGTGCTCTCTAGGTCTCCCTACAAGGTCTGTCTCTTCCCCCATCTAAAATGAGTCCTTAGCCTCACTCTGACTGCCAAGCTGAAGAACACTTATTAGCAGAATGATCCCCAAATGAGCACTGAACAGGAAACAGGGCTGATTAACTACAGCAGAAAATTCTCCAAACCTCATTTGAAAGTTTTTTTGCTCACTTAGGGCCCTGCCTGGCACCACTGGAACCACCCCCAACACAGTCACACCACCCTGGTGTAGGGAAGATCTCTCTTTAGCAGAAGGGAGTCAGACAAGAGGAAGCTGATCCCTTGATCCACAATATAGGCACTAAATGAGAGACATATTTTTAATAGTCTGAAATTCCCAGGTGCATCTGAAGAGCTTGGGAACCATCACTTGGGATTTTTGAATCCAGATGGAGCAGCACACACCCTCAGGGAAATGCCACATAGGAAAGTCTCATGATCCAGACCATCGTGGTCCTCTCAGATCTTCCAATCTCTTTCTGTACAACCCTCACAAAGCACTGTGGCCATTTTTCTTCTTTCAAAAACTGCATTTCTCATCTACACCATATTACCTTGTGATGAGAGAACTCCTGAGGTCCCTGGGCAGTGACCACAACCAGTCCTGGGAACAGGACGCAAAAGCTCAGCCAGCCAGGAGTTTTGCCTTCCAGGCAAAATTATGCAGTGACAATTTAGTCATTTATTGCCATAAGCAAATGGTCAAAAAAACCTCTAGCAACAGAATGATCGTGCCAAATAGCATTTCCAATTTGTGAGCCTTTCCCACAAATGAATCAATTATCACTTCTAGCTGGGATCATTACACAACCTTGTTCCCTTCTGCATTGTTTGCTCAGTAATATTGCTGTGTGTCTTCATTAACTAGAAGTGATTAGAAAAGAAACAACCATAATTCATATTCCAAAAGTCATCCTCCCATGTCCCCTTCACTCACCAGTCCTAATTAAGTTCATGAAAGATTAATTCCTTAATGCTTATGATTTGTAATGTTAATTAATTAGCTGCTTTTCCATTAGACATTCAAAGGTTTCCAGCATTACATAGATTGCTTAATTAGCCCATGGCGAGTGTGGAAAAAAAAATAATTGAGTAACTTCTCTTTGTCCCTTAGGCAATTTATCAGCTGCTTGGTCTTCCAGTCCATCTCCTTTCCCACTCCATGTAGAATCCCTTTCCTTCACTGCTGCAAATGCAAATATACCTGCTTGGCTCATTCATCTCTCTCAGAGGATAACATCACCAAGGAACAGGCACAGCTGACTGACCTCACTCTTATCCTGGGGAGAAAGTACTTTGATATGAACTTTGCCTCTCTTCCAGTTCCCTGAGGTGTGCAGACCTGAAACTGAAAAGCTGCCTAGGATGTGGCTTGGGATGAGCATCCCCAGGATTGTTGAGCTCTGCCTGATGCCAGCAGTGGGACTGGTATTTACATTGCAATTCCAGTTAGCTTGGCAGGAGCTCCCTGCAAATTCAGCTTCATCAGTTTCCCAGGCAACTTCTTTGGCTCCTGGCTGTGATAGGTTTTGAGGGATGCCCACAGGGGGTTTGCAAGCTCAGCCTGTCCTCTCTGCCCTAATGGCAGTGATTGGAATCTCCCACAAAGATTACTCTGAGAGGCACAGACAAGAGGCCTTTCTTCCCTAAACTCTCCTGGAAGTATAGTGGAATGTGGGACTTCTCTCCAGCCCTTCTTACCTTACTCCACATGGAACAGCCTCCGATCACCACCTGCTCAGATTCAGAACTGGGAGTAACTAAAAAAAGTCAGAGTTGTGTTTTAGGATATATCCATGGCCCTTTTCCAAAGCCACTTTTAAAAGTACCCCTAAACCATGTTCTGCTAACACCACCATTCCCAAAACTTCTCTAGCACAGGGCTCTGGGAGAATGTCTGTAACCCTGGCCACACCAACGTGGCAGGCCTGACCCAAAGTAAAATGGCTTTTTAAGAGGTCAGAGCACTATAGCTGAGGAAAGGTGTAATCTAGCCTTGGCTTCAGCTCTGCACTTCTCTATACACCTGCTCACAGAAAGAAGGCTTCCCACATGCTGGATGCACCCAGGTGGGCTGCTGCACATTCCAGGTCACTCCCTGCCTCTCCTGCAGGTGCTGTAACCACATCCTCAGGAGCAACCTCAGCATTAATCACCAGTTTGCTTTCAGAGGCTGGTAGATAAACCTGGTAATGTGCAAGGAACTAACGGGAATCACAGTTAAAACAGGAAGCATCTCATCCTGGACCAACACCACAGGGTGAGGAGCTTGCTCAGTTACCACTTACCAGCAGGAATAGCTCCATGCTAAAGTAATAGCAAATACATGAGTAGGAGGCCACAGCTTCTTCGTCCTTCTCACTTGAAAACTCTGCCATCAGCAATTGTAGTTCATCCCAAGATCCCCAGTGGTGTTATCCTGTCATTAGTTACTGCACCACCCTTGGTTCCTACAACAAACTCATCCCATAGCTCCAAGCCCTCCACTTGAAGCCCAAAGCAAAAATAGATCTGCTTCAAAGGGTTGGTCCCCTCTGTGTGATAAATCAAAAAGGAAACTCACCAGTAGATTTTTCTAGTGTGGTCATTATCATGGGGTCAGCACCCGCAAGCAAAAGGGTCTCTAAATGTAGGAAAATTGGGATTTGCAGGATCCCACAGTAATGGCAGTGTGCCCAAAGGGTACTGGGCCTCAGTGTAGCACATATATCACAACCACAGCAAATGTGCAGGGAGCAGAGCTCCCTCATTCTGCAACCTGGCCAGCATATATTGCAGAGGGAAAACACAGCAGTAGTCTTGTATTCCTCAGAAAGCAGCCTAGGAAATTTTTCCTAACTAATTACTATCCCATACATTCATCTCCAATCAGAAATGGCAGTGAAAGCCAAGATTAATGGTAAAAAATTAATGTTGCAAATCTCACACCTTCTTTCTGCTGGAGCTCAGTGAGGTGTAAACCAGTTTCAGCAAACCGTCATCTCCATGCAGGTGCTTTTATTACAGCAGTACGTGCTGTTTAAACATGAGGTGTTTGGATCATTTCTAGAACAGCCAGCTTACACTGAAGCAAATGTCCCTTAGGACACCCACATCAGTCTGATGAGATTCGTGATGGCTAGAGAAGCTGACAGGTAGGAAGTTCTCCTGTAAACATCATATGGATCTGCCAAGAAGTCTCCACATCATCTGGTGACAGGACACAAGAGGATTCGAGACAGAGACCACAGCTGAGCCATGTCCCCAGATTACCTCAGCTGACCTTTCAGTTTAGATGCTTTCTGGCACTCCAAGTAAACCTTGCCCCCTGTGTTTGGCTCCCAGCAGGAAAAGCTGAACAACTCCTGAAGCATTTCTCTTCTCTGCTTCCTACTGTCATTATTACTTGGTGACTCACTCCTGAGTATGCCCACAACCTGCTCAGCCATTGCTGCTGGAAAGCCCTGCCAAACACAGCCCTGCAGCTCAATCAAGATAAATACCACCTGTCCCCTTCCTCCCCTCGAGAACGGCACAGGCACACTTGTGAGCAGAAGAGATCCCAGCCCTCCCAAATGGGGCTCAGAATGAGACACAGTACAGACAGAAAAAATCCTATGTGAATTAGCTGGGGAAAGAGGAAGAGAGTCAGCTAGGAATGGCCCTTTCTACCTGCTACCAGTCCTTGGTCACAGCTCCTGGCAAACTCTGCGATTGGCAGACAGGGATGTGAATGGCTGGGTGAGATCTCACAAGCCCCAGACATCCTCACGCCCTCATTCCTGCACAGCCCTGTCACTCCTGCAGCGCTGACAATGGATGTTGGAGCCCTGAGCCTGACGGAACGGGCAGTTTTACACTGAATTAAAGGTGTCTCCAGCACAGCAAGGAAAAGGAGCAGTTCTGCACTGCTGATGCTGTGAGGATGAGACCACTACATTACAGTACCATATTATCCAGCTGACAGTGTAAATGGACCATTGAGCTATTCACCCTAAAAAAATGCTGCAAACAAAACTAGTCACGCAAGCAGGAAAGACAGAGCACTTACCATGTGCAAGGCTGCCCCCACATGGTACAAGGACAAGCCTGTCGACTGCTTGAGCCAGAGCAGGAGAGGGGAAAACTATCCTCACACTTCCTACCAGCCCTTGCCTCACTAACCAGCTACGGCCAAATCCTGATGTTTCAGCTGGATCAATTGCTTTGGTCAGGTTCCTCTTGCAGCCTTCCATCCTCTCTAAGTCACTAAAATCTCTTGTAAAGAAACCACCCGAATCTTGTAAAATAGAGATTCCTGAGACACGGATAAGATCTGGCCATTCTCACTATGGAAAATTTGAATTGAATAAATTCAGTTTAATAGTACCTCACAGACTAGAAAAGTGTGGGCTCAACACAGCCTGAGAGCACTGATAGACAAAAATCTACCAAGCTTTTGCAGTTCCTCAACTCACATTGCTTGTGGCATGGAACTAATGCAAAAGTGTAACACTTCCAACAATGGCTGGGCAGCCTTGGCCTCTTGTGTTGAACTACAGAGCAGTTCAGGTGTTGGGAAAGATGAGGCAGGAAAAGCTTACAAATACGATTGCCTGGCAAGAAATACTGAGAATATAAAACCTGTGAGTGAAATAGAGATGAAAGTGAGCTTTGAGATGTAATCATGGCAGGCAGGAAGACAGTGATTAGCTGGAGATGGGTTGAGTGATAGCAAAGAAAGGGACCCAAGGGTGTAGCCCCACCCCACCAAGGTATCAGGGAAAAGATAGATAAGAAGATAACCTTTAGAGTTTAGAATACAGAGGGATATGGTAATACAGCAGTCCTCCTAGGCTGTATGCAAAGTCTGTAGATTTTGTACCTCATGCAAGTTGGTTACTGTAAATTAGAACATTCAACACAAAAGGAGATACAATGTATTGTAACAAGGTTCTCGCTCTCTTACCTTACCTTGCTTACCCCTGCCACCTCTCTTACCTCCTACTCTCTCTCTCTTTCCCTCTCTCTTCGGGCATCCCTTCAGCCGAGGCTGCTGGCTGAGGGCAGGCCCTTTTTACCCACAAACCATGTGTTCTATAGAATGTCTCAGGTCTGCAGAGTTCCCTCTCCCTGCCGTCCATGGATGTTTCTACATTCAGAAAACTGTGGTTCTGCTCTGCAGTAACAAAACCAAAACACAAATGTAGAAGCACGAGGAGCAAGAGAAATCACAGCTTTGTGTTGGAGTACAGGCCAAGTCAGGCCTGTGAAGGATGAGAGGGAAGCAAAGCTGAGACTTACCTGCCTCCATTATTCTCAAGCCCAGGCAGTGTTTTGGGGATTCCTGATTTCTGAGCATCTTCCATCCAGCAGAATCACACAGAAATGATGCCTCCAACAATCCCAGGCTTTGTCACCCCTTCCTCCTTTTTGCTGTTCTCCTCTTTGACCAATGGCAGGTTTCTAATGAAAATACAGACCCCAAAGTGGTGGCTGGCAGTGGTTCAGACAGTGAGACACAACCAGACATGGCAAAGTGGTGCCTCTGCCACTGGCCTCCACAGAGAAGGGACAGCCTTCAGCAGCACTGAGCCTTCACAGGGATGGTGCATGCCATCTTTGCAGCAAATTCATCTCCATTTCCAAGCCATTATCATCTTCCCTGGTGAATAAAGATCTTTTTATCCTCCATTTTACCAGGCAATCCATCAGGTGGACAAGCATCAAAGCCTGACTGGGATAAAGCAGCCAACTGTGAAATCCTTATCTCCAGTTCATCCTCACTCCTGGAGACCATAAAGTACATTGAGTGAGTTCTTCAAAATAAGAATACCTCTCTTTATAGGGTCAGAGAGAGCACACAGGGCCATGAAACATACTCAGGGCACAGAACTGCATCAACAGGGCACTGGGAAAATGGAGATGTTGAACATACTCCTCCTCCCTTCCACCTGCCCTCCCTCTGCCCTGTTCATAGCTACTGTCTATCCCTTTCCCCTAGCATGGATCAGGTAAAATGTCTTCATCCTACAAACCCAGCCCAAGAGCACTAGAAGTTGGACAGAAGCTCTGCTGGAATAGAGATGGGAACCACATTTCTTAAGTGATCACACCATTCACAGAGCTTTTTCCTGGAGGGTGAAGAGGGTGTGAGGCGGTCTCTGAAAGCCGATCTGCATAGGAACTGCTGGGGCTGAAACCACTCTATGATAAATAGGTGGGCATTAAAGAAGATGCCTTTGACTTTTCCAAGTGTCTCCTCATATTGAAGTAAGACAAGTATTGCTGGATCAAGTCACTTTCAAGCACTGTACTGATGCAGTAGAAACTCCCATGGACAGCTTCTGCCCTTTCTCCCATGCTCTGCCCTTTCACAGCTGAAAAAAGTTTCTGCTACCCTATAGCCAGGCTGTTCCTCCACAGCTGCATGTCATCATCTGTGGGGTTTGGGTTTCGCCTTAGCACCCAGAAAAAGGTGAGCAGCCTTCTGGGTATGTTCCCTTAACCTTGTCTCCTTTAACAGCTTAAGCAGCTAGAAGCTTTTACAGCCTTTCTTGAAAGTTTCTGCTCTTTGGGAAAACTTTTGACTTAAGAAATTCCACTGGGACCAAGCACCTCCCTCCAAAGGGGTTATGATCCCAGGCAAATCACTAGGACAAAATGTACGTCCCCTTCAGCAGGATGGTGGCCCAGCTCTGCCATGAGTCATTTGAACTAGCACACAGACAGTGGAAGTCAAAGCCAGCACCCGTAAACCTGTCCATGACAGATCAAGTAGACAGATGGGCTTAATTCAGCTGAAAACAACAGCAGGAAAGAACTTCTGGAGGAGAGAGAAAAAATAAAACTATGTTGATTTCTGCCCATTGGGACACCCTTCAGGAGCTTTCTGGAGGCTCCAGGGACCACCAAAGCCCTTGTTCCAGCCTGAGCACAGCAGCAATACACACACCTCTCTCTGCCAGGCAGAAGGCTGCTGCTTTGTGCTGTGATGGTGACTGACAGCATAAGCAGATGCAGGAATGCGTGGGTACCTCCTGGCAGCCCTTTCCCCATTGTCCCACAGCCCATGCAGCAGTCCTTTCCCAAAGCACAGCCCACAGGTCAGCAGTGCTCCTCAGGGCACAGAACTCTGCAGCACCTGCAGCTGGCCCCCCTCAGTGAGCATCCCCCTATGACACATGGATGGGAAGCAGCCACGGACACAAAGTGGGCAGCTGGCCAGCCAGTAAATTAATTTCAAAGACAGGCAGGTGATAGATGGGATTCATGTGGGAAACAGGAGAGGATAAATTGCCCATCTGTGACTGACACAGCAGAGAACAACACATGATGGAGCAAAATGAATGGACACAGAGGGATCAAGAATGGAAATACTGAGTGGAGTGTAAATAATTGAATCCCGGAGGCCTGGATCCTGTCTTTGAGACTGCGTGGGATTGCAAACGTAGGAGAACAACTGAAGGGAATGATTCATGGGCTGCGTGTGACAGATAGGACCCTCAGAGCAATCTCTTAGTGGTGTGGAGGTGGGAATGCCACTTGACAGGATGGTGAGGGAGTGTATGAGATGAGGAGCTTCCTCCACATCTTTCTATGAACCTTTGAACCCAGCCTCTATGGAAACAGCCTGGAGGAGTCTACCAAAATTTGAGGTGATGCCACAGTTCAGCACTCAGGACCTGGTCAGGGAGGCAGCTTGTCAACCAGAACCGATTCTCTACACACAACAAACTCAGACCTACACCAAAAGCCTGTCTGTCTGCTCAGTGCTGCTGACTTCTTCCCAGCAGGAATCTTTGTCAGGAAGATTAAAACATTAGAAAAATCAGCTTTCCCCCTCTGTTCATCTCTGCCCTGCTGCTGGGCAGGTTCAAATTGGTAGAATCAGCCAGTAAGCAAGTGCCAAACCATTTCTTGGACATTCCAGTCTCACAGCAGGCAGGAGCCCCGCAGTGCCTTAGGAAAGAGGTTTTCAGCAGTGCCACCCCAGAATGGTGTGCCGAAAAGCAGCTCAGAAGCATTTTTGATTGTCCTGTTCTATGTTGTTTGGTTTTACCCCTGCAATTACTCAGGTGGAAAGACAACCTCCTGTACTTATGGCAGGAAACTCACATGTCCCTGGCACAAGTGCAGCTGGGTCATGCCCAAGCATTGTGCCCAAACTCTCGTGCCCTTCCAGACCGCCTGCATCAGCACAGGCCCCTCAGCTGCAATGTCCTGCTGCTACAGTGGATTTAACATCCTCCCCCAAATGACTGGGGGCTGCAAGAGGACATTAACTTCAGATTATGTGTGACCACAGCATCCCTCTCAGCAGCCTCTATTCTCCAAGAGCCCATCAACAATGGCCAAGAGAAAATTGGAGCAAATGCATACCCAGACTTCCCATGTGTCACCTTCCTGCTTGCAGCAGCCTGCAGGAACCTGTTCAAGTGGGAATGTTCATGCTCTTAAGGCCACCTATGGTTTCTTACCTTGCAATTCTATTTTTTTCTTCCAAGTCTAAACCTTTAGCATCAACCACAACCTGTGGCAGAGGATATTTCATGCCACACTGCTGAATCCTAAAGGTAGCAGACAATCCAGTTCCTTAGTCCCAATCCTTCTGATACCTGGGCTTCTTCCTGTATCTGTTTTAAGCAGGTGAGGTGATAAATAGCTTTTTTTTTTTTTTTTTTGAGATTGTGAACTAATTTTATGCTGAGATTTGCTGTCTCAGCTCATTTTTAACCTGCCCTGCCACCTAAACCCTGGGAAGAGTGGCTGAAAGGGAGCTTTGGGTCTTTACTCCCCTCACACTTGGAACAGAACTATGGGCAACAGTAGGTCAACAAAATCATAATCTTGTCTAGCTGAAAATCCCCAAAGATGAAGATGTCACAAGTCTTCAACGTGTTTTCTTCCCAAGAAACACCAAGAGTATGGAGGAAGCTCTGATTTTCACAAATAGATTCAGTTACTTAAAAATGAACATCAGATAAGGATGAATAGATATAAAGTACAGCCCTGTGAAGGACTTGGGGTGCTGCTGGTTGAAAAGTTGGACATGTCTTGCCACTGTGCTCTTACAGCCCAGAAAGCCAAACATATCCTGGGCTGCATCAAAAGAGAAGTAGCCAGCAGGTCGAGGGAGGTGATTTTCCCCCTCTACTCCACTCTCACAAGACCCCACCTGGAGGTGGTCACGATCAGTGCCAATCTTTGCAGCAGGTACATCTCAGAAACACCTAGCTAGCACTCACTGGAGCAGCAGCAAGGCCGTGGAGCACCGCAAGAGTCCGACTGAAGTTCAAATAAATTCTAGCTTCCAAGCACAGAGGGTTATTCCACTAACCATAAGGCAGAAACAGACCTTCTCTGTGGGGA
This sequence comes from Cyanoderma ruficeps, assembly GCA_008694505.1. Taxonomy (NCBI): domain Eukaryota; kingdom Metazoa; phylum Chordata; class Aves; order Passeriformes; family Timaliidae; genus Cyanoderma; species Cyanoderma ruficeps. The sequence continues at coordinate 3,473,693 of VZDJ01007747.1, read as the reverse complement.
TGTAACTTCTAATTACGCATTGTTCCCTGCAGCCTATATGCTAGGCCCATTATTATCTTCCATGTTTGTTAATCAGCTACCTGATTTTAACAAGGAGATAACTTCTAGGAGATATGCAAATAATTCTGCAATTTTCCTTTCCAATGACTCAGCATTCGTATCAGAAATGTGTTAACAGAACACAAAAGCTATTAAGAAGCTCTCTGCATAATTATACTCTTCCTTGCCTCCAGTTCTTAATAACTTATGAAAGAAAATTAGTATCTTGTAAGAGACACTCAATCTTGCCAGAAGAAAAATTTTGTAAGTTATCTTTTCTTCTGTTTAAAATCTTATTTCTACAATTTTATCTTCTCTAAAGACTTGTCTCTAAAATTTTACTTAAATAAGGCAAAGTTAAATGCTCTCCATAGAATATTATAAGTAAGTGAAACAAAATGCTTTCAGAATTGAGGAGACTGGCAGCAGTCTCAAATATGACTGTCCCACTGAGAGTCAATGGAGCACCTTTATTTTATTTTTCCCTGTTTTCTCCAGGATAGAACACATGACTGTGACTGAAAAAAAACTGAAGCGACGTCTACCATTCATTCATGCCATTTATTTGGGATCAAGTGCAACACATGGATTACCAAGGAATTAACATTAAATATGTTGGAAAATACATCAGTGTAGAGAATGTTTTTTATGGAGCAGCTATTCTGTTAGGTGGCATGATGACAGTACACACACATTTAGTGCTTGCGGTGCAGGAGTTGTTCAGGAGAAAGTTGGTCTGGGCTACCAACAGGTGGAACACTGAGCTCTTACTTGGTTCATGTTGTTCAGGCCTTTTTTTCTGAGCAAGAGCTTTGCATTTAACTGTTTAGAGGAACTTACAAGATTCACAGTTGAAGAGATATCTTCTATCCTTCATTTTGCTTTCTTCACTTTCAGCTGGCACCATTTTCTTTGAAAAATCACACCTTCAAGAAACCCCAGCACAACTCTCCAGTATTTAAGCCTCTCACAATCCTCTCCCTCAGGATGGCAAATCCAGCAACAATCCCACCAACAACAAGGCAACACAAAGACACCCTCATCTCAAATGGCTTAATAGGCAAAGCTGGGACAGAATTTTGGGAAAGCTACAGAAGGAGATCAGGCAGAGAGAAATAACTCTCTTCATGCTTCACCAGCCACAAAACATTCTGATTAGGCATCTTGCTCAAAACAGCCAAGCCAGAGGCCTTTGCATGCAACATGCCTTGTGTTGGGTAGTAATCACAAAGGTGTGCATAGAATGAAAATCTGCAATCAAACTGCAATCAATTTGCAGAGGTTACCTGGAGCAATAAGAACATATTAAGCAGATAATAAATAACCTCCCTATGATGCCATGTAGGCAGGGCACTATCAGAAAGAAAAAAAGCCATACTTGAAGGGATTCAGAGGTTGACACGAAAGGTGTATGTGATGCCTGTGTATGTACCCGTGTGGGACATATCAAAACACGTGACAGGTCTAACCCCAGCTCATACACAGAAGAACAGGCCATTTTACAAGAAGTTCATACCCTAGAGTTTAAGAAACGGCATAAAAACATTTGCAGAGCCAGACCCTGTGCAAAGCCAACCTCTGGGCTCTGCAAAGCTAACCGCTCCTATCGGTACTGCGTGCCTATTTCCAACCTCCCTGCACTGCCCAAGACACTGCTCCTGGGGAGGTTCCTGCAGTGCTCAGCCCCGTGTCCCCAGCCTGGCATCCCCAGCCTGGCATCCCCAGCCCGGCATCCCCAGCCCAGCACCCCCAGCCAGGCATCCCCAGCCCGGCATCCCTAGCCTGGCATCCCCAGCCCGACATCCCCAGCCCGGCATCCCCAGCCTGGCATCCCCAGCCTGGCATCTCCAGTCCGGCATCCCCAGCCCGGCATCCCCAGCCTGGCATCCCCAGCCTGGCATGCCCAGCGCTGTGTCCCCCGCGCCCCCCCGCGCCCCGCCCCGTGCCCGCCGTTGGCTCCCGCGGCCGTTGTGCCCGAGCCGCCCGCGCTGCCCCCGGTGCCGCCGCTCATTTGGCGACATGGCGCGGCCGACGGCGCTCCTGTTGCTGCTGCTGCCCGGGCTCCTCGCCGGTACCGCGGCACTGGCGGCCGGGGGAGAGGAGGGGAGCCGGGGAAGCGGGAAACGGGCTGGTACCGTGCCCCGGCCAGTGCCGTCCCAGGGAAGGGGAAACCTGAAGCGGTGCCGTGCCCCGGCTGGCTCGGGGGCGCGGCGGCGGAATCTACGTCGGGGGTGGGAGGCAGGGAGGGGAACCGGCACAGGATGGTGCCGGACGGCAGCTGGTGGGGGCCAGGACCAGGACAGCAGCTTGTCGGGGGATGCCGGGATCGGACAGCGGCTGGTCGGGGTGTCCTGGGAGCGGACAGAGACTGGTCAGGGGGTGCCGGGTCGGGGCAGCGTCCTGTCGGTAACAGCCAGGGCTGGTCCCGCGGGGGTCGGGGATCCATGCGGGACCGGGCGCCGTTAACGCTGCTCGCTCTCCACAGGGCTCCTCTGGTGTCCCGGCGCCATGGCCAGCTACCCGGTGAGTGCCGCCTGCCCCCCGTCCTCGGCAGGGACGGCCCCGCTGCCCTCCCTGCCTCCAGCCAGGCCTCCCGCCGCCGCCGGCCCCTTCCCCAGAGCCGCGGGCCCCACGCTGGGGGTCTGCGCCTGCCCTGGCTCCCGAGCCCCGGCCATGAGCAGCGGTCTCTCCCCACAGCTGAGGCGCCCGGGAGGCTGCTAGCTCCGCAGCACACGAGCCCTGGCGATGCCCATCTCATATCATCTCGGTCTGCATTGCCCTTCGTGGGGACTCGCTGTCTGTGTGTCCCGCTGATGCTCAGAGGTCGGAAGGGCTGCGCTGTGGGGCACACATATGTCCTGACACCGCAGCTAAGCCGTGCCAGGCAGTAGGAGCCAAGCCTCAAGTCATAGATTCCCATAAGAGCATGAAAGATAATGTGGCACTTTAAAATGCTGTGCCAGCTCCTGTTGGACACCTTTTTCTGTGCATGCTGGGATTCTTCAGAAGCTGAGCAGAAACCTGTTTCAAATGGTGTAATTTTGACTTCTTTTGTACCTGTTTTCCCTAGCCTAACTGCGCTCAGTATAAGTATATGTGTCCAAGGGACTACCATCCAGTTTGTGGCACTGATGGAGAGACTTACGGAAATGAGTGTGTGCTCTGCCTTGCTAACAGGTAGTCACTTAATTCTGTCCTTCCCTTCCCTATAGGCAAGCAGAACATTCACCTCGACATTCCAGATAACTGATAGATAATTTACTGGCTTTGGATCATTTGCACTGTTGCACTGCAGTTTCAGCAGTGTCCTCTCAGCTGTGAATCCCTTGCAACAGATTTTATTGTGATACCTGTAAATGGGTTTGGTTGGATTTGGTCAGCTGGATGCACTGAATATTTGTATTAGTAATTCCTGAGAAGGAGCATCTCAGAGGAGGTTGCCTGTCATGTTCATGCAATGCCATACTACCAACAAATATAATGCCAGACCCTTCCACACTTTCTATCAGAAAACATGCAAGATCCCACCCAAAGTGCAGCTTTACATATAAAATATTTATGTTCAAGATCCAATCTCCTGTACTTCCTTTTCCAAAGAAGAGTAAGAATGCCAGATGATTGAAGAAAATACTATTTTGCCTTCAGATTGTCAGAAAATCAAGAAAAAGACTGCCTGGTATTTGAGAGAGGGTATTTAATTCTTTAATAATTTAGTATTTTTTAAAACAGATTGAAAACACAGAGAATCGGTATCTAATGAGCATTATTACTCCCCATTGCAATTGATTGGAAACCTTTATAGAGAAGTCTCAGTACAAACTGGGAGGAACTGTTGTGAATAGAATTTTGATGGTAAAAGGCAATTTATATAAATGAAATAAAAGATCTCCTTCCAGCAGAAAGTGTAAGTGAGAGTATCAGAATAGCAGTGAGGGGAACTTGCAAAATTGTGAACAGATAGATCTCAAGAAAGGGAAGGTTGAAATGTGTTTCTGACTTTCGGGTAGAGGAAAGATTAGTTCTGACCAGACAGTCTACAAAATTCAAATGACCAAGGTAAAAGGAACATAAGGCCAAAATAAGGCAAGTGATAAAGGTATCAGAGAACACTCAAGTAATATTGTAAAGAAAGTGCTGAAGCATGTCATGGAGATCTGCAGAATTTGATAACACTTTCACCAGAGCACAGCACAAACAACCCAAGCAAGAAACACATTGCAAAGAGAATTGGAAACCTACAGCTAGTAAAAAAAAAAAAAGTAATCAAAATTCACACACAGTAGAATCTGTTAAAAGGGAAGAAAAGAGGTTCTGGTATGTTACATATTAGGAGCCTACCCATCTTTCCTGCCTCAAGTGATGTTGGAATAAGTTATTAAGTGATTAGCTTTGTACATAGCCAGAGGTAAAGAGGAGTATAAGCAAAGCAGATACAGATTTGTCAGAAATAATCCAACCTAATCCATGAGATTTCGTTTTTTGGCATGATAACTGGCCAAACAGAGTAGGAGGAAATAGAAGTATTGGTACATTATATTAATGGGGCAGTTCACATTATCTCCACTTGACATTCACGTAAGCAGACAAATAGTTATTCAGCTGAAATTATTAGAGGATGAAGTCACAGATATTTGAAATGCTGTGGTTCAAAAGCAGTGATCAGCATTTTACATTTGAAAGCGCTATTATATTGTATATAATAAAAATTGCAAAATGGCACGGATATGGTGATCTGTGCAGGATATTATAAAATTTCCCAGGCATCTGGAAAAATGGAGTGAAATCAGTACAGTAAAAGACAAAGAGAAGTGCTGAGTATGGCCCATAGAGAGGCAAATCCATATTGTGGAGATATAGACAGGAGAGCATCTCATGACCTAAACAGTATCTTTGATCCTTTCAGAACAGAAGGATGGACTTTGAAATCCAGCTTTATATTTCTAGGATGCTTCATTTGTTTAAGCATGATCCCTCAGTTCCAGATGGATTCATGGCAGATTCCTGATACAGCATTGCACACAGAACAAAGGGTTCTCCAGTCAAATCTGCTGCTTATTTCAACTCCTTAAGTAATTCCTTAAGGAATTAGTGATGGGGCTTGTCTTTTTAGTATAAGATGTAAAGTACATGTTTTGTGTGACATGTGGGATTAAATCCAATTATACACACAAGATAGAATTTTGTCTTAACCATCTTTTTTTGCTGTCTTCTTACATGCTCAGAAACATGTATTTTGGTATGACGGGACACAGGATGGTCAGATACTCTCCTGATGCTTTTTCTTTTCTAGTTCAGTAATTGGCATATTTGAGAGCCTTCCAGTTCAGTCTGGAGTTGTTGTTCTAAAGTGTTTGACTTGGCATGAACACAACACAAATAAAACATTTTGCTTTATTGGAGGAATTTCAGCTTTGAAAAACAGTCCATAATCATAAGCAATAAGATCATTCCACTCCAAGTAATCTAAGGTACAGTCTGTCACCTATCTTAGGAGGACAAAACAAAGAGATTTTTTCTGCCCTATTTAACAAGCTACATGACCAGTTGCTGAAATGGTGTAATGTGGTGATATAGAAACAGATATAGGGACACATCCAGTACTAAATTACAAAACAGTCACTTCTCAATTAACTTGGAGTGATTCTCAGTTGCTGTCTTGCAGGTTTGTTCTAGCCCATATTTAATCCCATGAAGGGACTTCTTGGAGAGAGTTGTACTTTCTGATGGCCAGGACAGTACTGTCCATGAGCTCTTTTAGCCATGAAGGACTGTGTGGGCACCTGGAGAGCCCTGTGTGAACTGAGTGCTGCAGTTGATCCATGATAACATGAGACGCCTGGAGCAAAGGTGCAGCACAGACCCTCCCCATCCCTGCTCTGCAGTGAAGCCCCTTAACTTTAAGACCAAAGTTGGGTTTCCTCCCTACTTTTTTTTTTTTTTTTAAGCTTAGATTTAATCTATTCTCAAGAGGGCACTCAAATGCAAATCCCAGGTCTCTTCCACACTCAGTGTCCAGTAGCAATGCCAACATCTGATCTTAGTTTAAACCTATTCCAACAGTAATACGTGCTCTTTGGAAATAGATACAGCAGCTTGAGATGTCTCTGCAGGGTTTAGTGTAAAGGCTGTCCTTCAGCCAGAACTACTCTTACATCCTTAGCAGTGCTTTACATCCCCTGGCCTTGATTTTCCCTTTCATATTCCCGATCTGCTCCACTATCTTCTGGTTAAAAGATCCGTGATAAAACTATTAGTACAGATTAACCCTGATTTTTAGGTAAACATAGGTCTCTTGAATTTCATCAGGAGTAAACCAGCTTGATTCTATTAAGACAAGGAAACAAACTGATGATCTGGGACAATTTGCACTCTATTACTTTCTTTTTCTGTCTTCACTTGCTTGGTAAATTGAGATTTGTAAATGGAGCACCCCAAAATACTTACAAAAAAAAACCAAACCAGTGTTCCCAAACTAGGGGGTACTTGACTAAAATTTCCTTAAAGAAGATTCCAGCATTCAGAGAACCACACATTCAAAATTTAGTGAAGCCTCATATGCATTAGGATACACATCCTTCCCACTGAGTTCCCATGTGAATGGGGGAAATATTGTAAGCATTAGAACTGGTTTGCACCTTAGAGGCTGCAAAGTTTAACTTGTGTTATTGCTTTGTAATGGACATGTTAGTCCTCATGGTGTGATTTGTCATGTGGTTTAACAGTTCTTAGATTTGCAGATGGTTTTATCAGGTTTTTATAGGTAACAAAGCCTATGATATGTTACTCTGTGTATGTGATTCATAAATTTTTGCATCATGGTTACTTTATGGTAATGCTTTCAGTAAGTGATGCACTTAATGCATCACTGCATCTAACTGAACACATAGAAAGACATGAGAGAGTCCATTTTATAAAATGTCTGTTAAATTCAAGTAGTGTTCCTCTTCTAATATATTTTTCTTCTGTTTGCAGGGAAGATCGGACACATATAGAAATTCTCCGAGAGGGACATTGCTGATATGACAGATGGCCACTTTTTGAGAAAATAAGAGGGTCACAGACAATCCAAATGGAAGCAATGCCTTAAGTGTACCTTCTGTGTAGTCTTAATAAACAAGCTTGCATATTTAAAGTATGTTTACTGTATTAAAACTGGTGGTTGTAAACATATCCATAGTACAGTTATAACCTGAACCTTGATTTATTTTCTTACTAAAGATGGATCATAGGAAAGAGATGCCCTGACTCTATACCAATAGGTCCGTTGTCCAGAGGAGGGATTGAGTGCACCAAGGAAGGAAGTGAATGGATACCAAGTGCCATTCCCACAGTCCCACCTGGGATCAAGGAGGGCCCAGCATCCCTGTCAAAGGTAGTGCGCTTTGATTCTGGAATATTTTGAGGCCACAGGTGCCAGCGACCCCTGGAGAGCCACTGGAGGGGTTTCCTGTGGCGGCTACCAAACTGGTGACAGTGACCTGACACATTCCGAGCCTCTGTCCCTGGCTCCCTACCTGCAGGTCCTGCTGGTGGTGGGCAGTGACCTGGGCACCCTCCGCTCTTGCCGCAAGTAAGGGCTGCTTTGGAATGCTGGAGGCATGGGCAGGGGGCATGCTCTGCCCTCCAGGTCCCTGGGGCTGTGCTGCCACCGGCCTGGCTGGCACCCAAGAGCCACTTCCTGTGGCAAACATCAAAGCAAAATTGGAAAGTTGAAGACTCCTGTGAAGGGGTACACTCCAGAGTGGCCTTCCCACAGGGAGGGCGTGCAAGAGCTGGGGTTTGGTCCTCTCCTTGTACTTGTCATGGATATGGGCACATACACTGAACATGTGTATTTTGCATGTTGATTGAAATTAACTATGTTTGGGTTGTCCTACCTGCTTGGTAACACACAGGTGGCTTCCACCTTTGATCTCAGCCGAGCAGCACCTGCTTTCCCCCTGGCCCCAGACAATGGCTTTGTCAGGCTTTGCTGGGCAGCAGCAGTGCAGGCAGAGATGTACAGCATGTTTCGTGCCTGAGAAACATTCTCAGGTCAGTGACTTTGGGTTTGAAAAACAATAATGTGTTTGCCTTACAGTTCCTTTAAGGGGTCAAAACTATCCTTACCTTCCAGCGCATGCCTGCTTTCATCTTCTTTGAGCAAAGACTAATCGCTGATGGAGGAATGTCATGTGTGGCAGAATTGGAGGGCCGGAAGACACCCCTCCCCCCCCAAAAAAGCCCAATAGTGTACCCTAGTTGGGTGTTTATGAAGCTTTATAGCTCAAAAAATGGTGAATTTCAGTATGATGGATTTAATTTTTTTCAAGTTACAAGTGTAAATTTAGGACCATGTTGAGAGCATTATCCAAACGCTTCTTGAACTCAGACTTGGTGCTTCCTGGGGAGCCTGTTTCAGTGCCCAGTTACCCTCTATGTGAAGAATCTTTTCCTAACATCCAACCTAAACCTCCCCTGACACAGCTTCACAACATGACTTTTAATATTAACATAAGAATAACAGATTAACAGGATAATTCATAATACAGTGTCATAGAAGGATGTTACTGTAGTAATCTTTAGACATCAACAACCTTATGGCAAGCATTCTCATTAGCTTATTACACGTGTGTGAGGCTAAGAAGGAGTTATGCTAGCTGAATGGCATGATTGTGAATCAAGAAAGGATTTTTTTTCTGTCTGAGCTCAGGTGCTTGAGCAATATTTTGATTGATTAGTATTTTATGACATTTTCTAGCTTCACAGGATCAGCACAGTCCTGATCTCACTGGGAGAAGAATGTGCAGCCATCCATACAGATCAAAGGAAGGTCAGAAGATGTCTTACTGGCTTTTGCTAATGAAATGTGGAGATGAATGGCTTTTTTTTCTCTGGTTGTGTTACAAGAAGAACTTTTTTTAACTGATTAAATTCCCAACTCTCCCCCCTGTGGAATTCAAATTATTTTTTAAATTTGCCAAGGAAACGTGCTTTAAAAAGTTCCCTGAACTCCGCGTGTTCAGCAGGCACAGTGTGTGTGATTTCTGGGACAGCTGGGCTCCAGCTCCCAGCTTAGCTGTGGTAGTTTGGAAGTGCTCAGCCCCTTGCTTCAGGCACCCCTTGAAGGGTACGCAGGCTTTCTCCACCAGCGGTGTAACTGGTTAGTAACACTGGTATCTAGAGGGAAAAATAAGTCTTTCATGGGTGACACAGGACCATGGCCAGGAGCAGAAGGGAAAGCCATATCTGAATCCTGTGGGAGACAGTCGGTACGAGGAGCTTGGATTTGTGGATTTCCGACTTGCTCTCTAGGCGGCAGCATTTGTTTTCTTTTAAAGCTCCTTTTGTGCACTCAGTAGGGGGTGCAGGAAAGGCTTTTTATTCATCATTATCGTTTCGATGTATAAACATTTTGTTAGAAGCCGTTTGTTTGCAACTATATTATTATTAGTGTCATTGATACACGGTCAATCTCATTTACTTGGCAAAGTTAACTTGCTTATTCCTGATCACTGAATCCAAGTATGTTTTTTTGGAGGAGATTCCGTGGTACACAATTTGGTAGAAACATTATTCTTTGGGCAGATGACTCACAGATGAAGCTGTGGCATTCATTGCCATGTGTAGGATTGTGCTGGCTTCTATCTTAGCTTTGTGATTTTCAAGCTGGTCACGTAGCAACTGCTTCATTTTTTAAACTCTGAGCATCTATAGAAGGTAGCGTAGGTTTCTGGACAGGGAATTCTTAGCTAGATAACCTCAGAAAAACCTCCCAACTTTTCTATGTGAAAGTGCCTCATCTTTACATTGGGGAAAAAATTAACCCTTTTAAGTGCTTCTTCAGTCATCTGGTGAGAAATTATGCAAGAATCTGGTACATGTGTTTAATTTTACTTTCTAAGCAGTTCTGAATATTTTTTCCTGACATTAGGTGCAAAAATGTTTAGAGTTGACCTAAAGCTGTTCAAAGCTAAAATACCTCTTGGAGCAGGAGGTTGGACTAGAGACCTGGAGAGGTCATTTCCACCTCACTTATTCTGCAGTTTGCAATAGCAACAGGCTGTTGCATTTGCAACCAGCACCTGTGCTGCCCAAAGCTGGGTGTTATCGGAACCACCAGAACCACCCCAGCAGGTCTGACTGCTTATAAGAAAGCACCTCAGTTATCTGGAGTGCTGTGTGTAGGTGCACAGCAGAAAAATGCCTCTAAGCCTTCTGCCTAACATCCCATCTCTTGCACTCAATTTCCTTGGGTAAAAACGTCATGAAATGCGTGTTTAGGGTCAACAGTCTGCCATTAGGGAGTGATAAGAGTACTTTATTCAGAACAGATAAAACACTTTCAGAGACTCAAGAAAAGCCTCCAGGTCTTTAGAAATGGCAGGACGGAAAAACATCTGGCAGAGACCAGCAGGCTCTGAGCAGTTACCCACCAGGTGTCTCCTGTGTGCCCCTACTCCCAGGTCACCAACATTTCCAATGCAACAGCAGGCTGGGCACAGAGAGCAGAGCTGGCCCCTTGTGTATTTTCCCCATGGCTCATATTTGCCATAGTCAGGCACACAAGTCAGCAAATCCATTTCTATGTGCAGAACAGGTGAATGGGCAGCAGAGGTTAGAATTAGTGTCTTGCTGAAAGAATATCTGCTAAGTGAAGTATATTTCAAGGGAAGCAGCCTCTGGAAACCCCTGACAGTCTGTTTCAGCATTCCCTTTCCATGCAGACAGGCCTGTGCTGGACAGCAGGAGTAGCACAGGGGACACAGCTCTCCAGTGGGCTCCCTGAGCTCAGCCCTGCTGTGCCCACCCCAGTAAGCAGGGCTTTCTGCAGCCAGGCCAGAGACCTAAGCAACAGGAGACACGGCCCTACATAAAGCCCTCCCTGGAGAAGACCTTACTAGCCAAGACTGGGCCTAGGACAAGAAACAGCCTTTGAAGAAGGGAGAAAAGCCCACCCAGAGAAGCCAGACAGACTGGCTGTAGGTAGCACCAGCCAGCCAAGAGACAGGCACATAGGCACTTGGAGCAACATGAGAGCAATCCCACACCAGTGCCAGAAGCCTTCCTTCTGCTTCAAACAGCCTCAGATTGGCAGTGAGCCTCCAGAACCTGCCCTCACCACTGATGGGAACTGGCCCCTCAGCCTTGGGTGTCCCCCAAACCATTTCCCTGCAGCAGGACAAGGTGCTAAAAGACGTGTTGTGACAAGAGTGTGACTTCCCTAAGCAGTGGTGCAGGAACAGCTTTGTTAGCTCAGGTTTCTTAGGCTGTTTGTGCTTGTTTGAGCCTGCTGGGCTCTCCCATGGGTTGAGCACTCTCCAGCTGCTTGCCTGTGCAGCACTGTACCCTGCTCCCATACTCCTCCCCTGGAAAGCACTGCCATCCACCAGCCCAGTCACCATACCCTGAGAGATATGGCAGGGGCACCCTCCTCCATCCTGGAGCCTCTCTGCCAGGCACACTAGACACAACCAACCCTCTGACAGTGGAGTGCCTGAGCCCCCAGAGCTGGAGCAGCAGGAAGATCCCAGGAACAGAGGATGTCCCACTAAAGGTAACCCACTCCCTGGGGTGATGAGGCTGTCAGAGCAATGAGGAAGGCATCTGTGAGTGCTTCTGTTGTGCTCACTCAGCTGATTCCATGGCCAGCTGTGTAGAGAAGACTGTGGACAAATAGCATCCTTTGTCAGTGCCGGTTTCCCAGGAGCCCTCTTTAGCAACCAGGTTGCTAAAGGGAACAAAATTTTTGAAGTTAATTGCTTAGGGCCCCTGAAGCCACTCCCTGGCACCCAGCAGGTGGAGCAGAGTCTCCATTACATTCCTTCCCTGTTAACTGTCACTCTGCAAGTCATTCTAGTTGTCTGCCAGTGTCACAGGGCATCACAGGTGCCACAGGGGCTGTGGTGTGTGTCACACAGAGATGACCCATCCTGCTCATCGCCTGTGGCAATGCCCCAGCAGCTGGTGGCACCAGAGCCACCTCTCCACAGGTGCCTGCCCAAACTGGTCCAACAGAAACCACAGACTGTCAGCTGCATGGCACTTGGCACTGCTGCCATGAGGTGGGCACAAGGACCAGGCACCTGTGGGCTCCCTGGCATGGGACAGCACAGGGGAAAATGTCCTTGTCCCTCATGCTGAAGGCTGAGGAAAGTCATGGGATGGTCACTTGTGCTCACCCTGCTGAGACCCTCGAAGTAGGTCTTCAGGATAGCATTCCTGCTGCAACTGAGAGGGCCATGTTGGTGGCAGGCAGGTGTTTGGACAGAGCTCATCCCTGCTCTGGGGAGGAAGAACGCCCCTTCATTGACCTTGAAGTATTTGACTTGAAGTATTTGATCACTGAAATATTTGAGTCAGGACCTTCAAAACCAGGCAACTTCAGCCTAGAGATTCACAATAGGACAAATTTCAGCAGACATTTTCCAGCCTCTCATCTCCCTGACTTGCTCCCTAGAAAATGCACAGCCATCCGAGTCTGTGGAAGGGCACTCGCTCCTCTGCACATACCCCTGTCACTCCCAGGGCAGAGAGCAGATCTGCAGGTCTATTCTGTCCTCCCTCTCTGCCTCTCACCAGTGCCAGAGCCTGTGTTTTCCTGGGCTGGGCATGGCAGCAGCTCCCACGTGTGGTGATGCCCTGCCAGCTGTCTCTGCGTGCTGCAGCACGTTCTGCCTACAAGCTATGGCAGCACTGCTGAAAATCCTCCCGGCAAGGAACTACACGTATCAACTCCCGGTTTAGTCACTTCAAAACAATCTGGTTAGTAAGAGTGAGAGTAGGGAGGAAGATTGTACCCCAGGCAGAGATTGCACATGGAAATACCAACGAGATGACACTGTTCTCTGAGAAATACTGGAACAACGGGAGGAATAATAAAACACTGCAGTTTCCATCCACACAACTGCATCCCACGGACAAAGTAAAGGCAAGAATCTTACTGGAAGTCACATCTGATTAGTATCTGTCTGGCCCGGATTCATTCTGCTGCTGAGGAGAGACAGGCTGAACCCTGCCCACTGAAAACAAAGGAAAATGCAGAGACAGAGAGCAGAAGAGGCAGTTGCTGAGCCTAGGCCAGTAGCCCTGCTCCAGCAGCAAGGAGCCACCTGTGCCCATCTCCTCTTCCCCCTGCCCAGGGTGTGGTCTGGGTAAGCGCTGTGTGCTGCTGGCTCTTGGGGTGCAACCAGTGTTGCTGCTCTCCTAGGGAAAAAAATGATCAAAAGAACAATGACTCAGTTCTTGAGTGTTGGGATGCCCAACAAAGGCAACTGCCAGCTGCACCCTGAAGAACAACCAACCTCTTCTGCTGTCATGGGGCATGGAGGTAGAAGTCTCATCTGGAGGGCTGCAAGAGTTGTCCTTTGAGTCAGTACTGGCTAATTAGAAAACTCTTCTCTAACTGAATGGAAGCCAAAACATTCTGTAAAGCCTTTTTTCCAGCCACATTTTTTGGATTGCCGGCCAGAAAACCCCAGCATATCAGGAAAAAAAAACACTGGTAAACAAAACAGAAGACGGCTTTTGAGGTTTTCCTTTGCATTGAGGTGTTCAGAGGGAGAAAGGAACCTTTTGTGCTCTCTCTGATACTTGGTTGGTGTGGAGTCTGGAAAGTACATATCTTTTTATTCACATACTCAGAAAAAGGAAAAAAAAATTCTGCTTAATCCCCAGACAAGGGGTGCTGGTTCTAAGCCTCAGTTTCAGGAAAGAAAACATGGCAAAATTCAAGAGAGATACATGCATGAAAAGAAGGAAATATGAACAAGTCAGAAAAGCTATGTTATATCCCATTCTATCCTGATGGCTTGACAGGCTGCTTCCCCCCTCTCCTTTCCATGGTTTTTTTTTCCATTCTGTCTCCATGCAGTGTTAAAGGGACAACAACTGGGCCAGGATGGGCATGAGCTGTGTGTTGAATGCCCACCTCACCTCCTCCCCAAAAGTGACTTCAGCCAATATCTTGCCATGGAGCAATATGGATGATATTCAAGCCTCTGCAAGAGGGTTCTAGAGGAGCCTGCTGAGTGCAGGCTGCAGCTGCCAACCCCTCCCTGCAATGTCACAGTATTATGCAAAATTGTCAAATGCACATCACAACAACTGTACTTCTTCTCAACATGAAAAAAGTCTCTGTGATGGGCCTGGATGCACCGTTCATTTTGTTTCTATTTAATCTAATCCTGCTGACAAAGGACATCCTTTGGGCACAGGATCTCTTCATATCAGGTGAGGCAAAAATTCCATCAGTACTTTGACCCTATCCCAGGAGGAGAAGCGGGGCCTAAAAGATTTCAGAAAAGGTCAGAAAAGCATTAGTATGTGCCAGTCAGATATGAACAGATTTGTGACATGACTTTCACACTGTCACTGCAGGACTCCCAGCACCTCTGAAATTATTTCAATGGGGTGTCTCAGCCTGAAATAGGTCGCTGCCAGTGCTCCCAGTGCAAGTCTGGGCTGGGTTCACAGGCTAAAAGAAAAGGGTTTTTCCACATTAAAGGCTTTCTCTACATTGACAGTAATAAACAAGGGAAGAGAGGAGCCTATCCTGTTCCTGAGGGCCAGGTTCCTCACATTTTGCAATGCTTGGGGCACATGCACGGAAGGAAAAAAAAAAAAAGACAGCATACAAACATAGGAAAATCTTTCTGGAACAGAATATTTTCCCATCTGTCCTGTCATCAAGGCTGGCCAGGAACAGATGCCAGAGTAGAGCACAGACATGGGGCAGATAAGTAGCAATACCCCAGAGAGCTCCCCCAAGGGAAGTTCGGGACCTCTGCCTGGACTTTCCCACACTGGGGTTGAAATCCAAGGCTAAGTCCTGCTGCAGGGGTCTGCTCCAGCCTCCTTGAATGCACCCTGATGCCCCCAGTCACGGCTACTGGAGCCATCCCCCCAGACACCTCATCCAATCTGCTCCTGCGCACCCATTGCTACCCGAGCTCCTGTTGCTTAGCACCAGTTATAAACAGGACATATTCCTCTGGCCAGGTGCCTGCCCAAGGCATGCAGGATCAAGTCTTCCCCCAAAAACCTCTCTGGCAGCCACTGAACAGCACCATTTGGTTTATCAGGCAGTGAAGCTATCCCCTGATCTTTCTTGACCAATGTCATCCTGCTAGGAAAACTGGCACAGGTCTGCCTGTCCTTAGGCACAGATCTCTTTGCAATCCTCTTGCCTCGGCCCATGTTTCCCCCAACATTACAAAACCTCTTCAGGACAATCTTGGCTCACTGCTAAACATAGGGGAGGTTTCATGCCTGGGTTTGTCCAGCCACTTCTCCCCAGGGTCAGGGCTCCCTGACTCTGGCTCCAGCCAGTTCCTCAGCTTTTGCATTCTGTGCTAGTTTGAGTTTTGCTCTGGCAGACAATCTCAACCACTGCAAGCTGTGCTCAATTTTTCATGAGCCCTTTCTCCAGCCTCTCTGATTTTCCAGCATCCCCTTCCAGCTGCCTGTAAACTGAGAGAAAAATCAGCCCCTCCCCACTGCACTCCACCTCACAAGATGCCTCTTCTTAAGCTGCTGTCTAATGCTTCCAGACCGCCCCACTAGGAATTACAGGCTCCTGGGCACTTTAATCGAGGAGAGGTCTTTGGCAAAGGAGGACGCCCTGCTCTCCTCCCCATCCCCAGCCAGGCTGTACCTCTGAGGACACTTGGGCTGCAGCAGCCGGACAGATCCAGGACCCAGTCCTGCCCTTATACCCAGCCTGGCGGGATCACAGGGCTGACTAAAATGACAGCAGGCTCAGCAACGTTAAACCTGGACACATCACTTGTAAGACACTAAAGCGAGATGAGAATCCAGCCCTGCAGAGCAGCGAGCGCTGCCGGGCTCCATCAGCAAAGGCGGGAGCGGGGTTCCTTACAGCGGCGCTGCGGGATGCAGCCCGGCCGGCAGGGACGGGCGGGCTGGGCTGGAGCTCGGCTGTACGAAGCGCAGTTTCCGCCGCACCCCGCCTGCACCTTTCCTGTACCCCCGCAGGAAGCAGCCCCGGCCGGGCCGCGTCCTGGGGCCCCGAGCGTGGCGGGACGCGCCCCGACGGCTGCCGGGCCACCGAGAGCCCGCGGCGCGCACAACCACGCGCGGAGCCCTGCCAAAGGGAGCGGGAGCCAAACCTGAATTACCAGCCCAGAGAGTGGCTGTGGATCCCGGGAGCTCCTGTGATTTGCGGCAGGTTTTTCAGGTCCCCGCCTGTCAAACACACACGCAGATACTTAAGCAGTCACCAAAGGACCTGCGGGGTTCTTGTTTTACACACCTCTGGTCCCTGCCAGCTCCAGGTAAGCACAGGCTTTGAGCTGGGGGCGCTGGGGTGGGTTTGCATTTGGAGATTGGGGGGGATGGAGGGAGGAGCTGCTCTGAGTGCTGATGCTGAGGAGGGTCGGAACTGCGCCCAGCTCATGCCCGGGACAGGCAGAAGGGCACCCAGGCAGGAGAGACCCCCACCACGGGGCCCTGCCTCTGCTGCAGCAGCTGCTGTGCTCCTGTTTGCTTTGTTCCCATCCGATATTATCTTCTAAAAGACTGGACGGGTAGTTTACAGGATGCATGACAGGTGTTTTTTCCTTATTTATGGTAGGGCCTGGTTTATTTTTAAAGCCTCTGTCCCACCTTATCCTGTGCACCATGCTGGCTGATGTTATCCACGGCCACCCCACAGCAGGAGGCTGAGCAAAGCTCAGGACAGGACATGGCTCTGCAGCAGAGCAAGGGAGGGCAAGTGGGCCCATTTGCATTGAGAACTGCTATTTTGATCCCTGCAGTGGCAGGAAATAGCTGTAAGCTAAAACTAGATGCAGATGCCTCCAGTTGCATCCCAGCCCTGACAGTGGGAGCAGTGGGAAAGGGGTCAAAAAGCCCAGCAGAGGCTATGGACCCCCATCAGCTTGGCAGGAGCTACTGCTCAGAGAGATTTCTAGGGGCTTTGGGTGCAGTAAATCGTTAGAAAGCTGCACAGCCAAGCAGCTATTGTGACTACTGTTCAAAAAAGCAAAGCTGAGCAAACAGAGATCATGTATTTTCTAGAAAAGTGGCAGATTTCTGCCAGGACAGTAAATGCTGACTGCACTAGCAGTGCTGGGCAAGCATGCTGGGAGACAGAAAGATGTCCTCTCCCATTTCAGGCCAGAGCTAGGAGTCCTGCTAGTAACCCCAGGGTGATTCTGGGGAGCTGGGTCCCACCACAGGACATGGGCAGAGCACCCTATATTTATAATAACACTTTCTCTTCCTGCAACTTGAGTCCATCGGCCATTACCTTTTGTCTGCTCACTCCAAAGTGGCCCCGGAGGTGCATTTTAATGCCCTATCGGCCACACTAAGAACACCAGGTGCTGTCATGTACATAGTAATGCTGGCTGGAGCTGCCCATGGCCTAGGCAACTGCTGAACCACTTGCAAGCTTCTGCTCTCACATTGCTCTGCCTAAAACCAAGACAGTTAGAGCCAAGTGTAAATTCCCCAGGGATCTTTAGCTTGACACATATGACAGAACAGGTGTGGTGTTTTCCCTGTGGCAGTGCATCTGGCATTGTCATTTCTGGCTGGGTGAGTAAACCCCAGCTGAATAACTGCAGCCCCACAGTTCTTCTGAATGGCTAACATTCCTTGCACTGAAAAAGCCATTTTTTCCCAGTGTTTTCAAAAATTTAAGAGGAAAAAAGCAGTGAGAAGTGAAAGCTAAGCCAAACAGCTGTGAGTCTCCATATTTCTACCAGGCTTAAAGAAATGTGAGACAATCACCTTTCCTGTACAGGGGAGAGATGATGGACAGCCTGAAGGCCAGGCTGCACACCTGGGCTTAAACAAGGCTCCGTTTAAGTAGTGGGCAGGTGATTAGTGGTTTCAATAGGGTGTCAGGGCATTTAGGCACTCCTGGTGCCCTCAAGTCATGACATATACCCCCAATTTTTAGCACCCAGGAGGTGCCAAGTGCTAGAGGCCATATGCTGCACAGGGGTCATATGGCTCCTGAAAGCTTCCAGGATGCAGTTGAGTGATGCTCCTCCAGGAGCCCCAGGGTTTTTGCCTTTTCCTGAAACTCATCTCACAACCTTGAGAGGTAAAAACTCTTCCCCTTTCAGAGCAGGGGTAGAAGGGACACAAAGAAAAGCCATCAGGCATCACATCCCACATGCCGGGGTACCCTGAGCTGCCAGCAGGTAGAAGATACTGTGTCCTACGGGGAAACGCCTCAGGACACTGGAGATAATCAGAAGCAGAAATAGCTGTGCAGGTGAAACATGAAAGGTGAAGCATGTGTTCCCTATGCAAATCCATGCACACACATCAATGCACATTAATGCGGCACGCTGCAAACAATGATTTATGAACTGCCAAGGCATGTTGCTGCTGGTGGCCCGTGCTAGATGCATGATCTGGAGGTGATGAGGATCCCTTTGTGGCTGGACTTTCTATGAGAAGGGCAGGTGGCTCAGTGGTGTTCTGAAAAAGGGAGAGGCAGGACTTGTGGCCTGAGCTTGGCCTCATCTGCATTTTGACCTCATGGCAAGCCTGGCAGCCACAGTGCTGGAGAGCAGCACCTCAAGTCCAGGGGATCTCCTTCTACCCCTGCATCTTTTTCAGAGGTCTACAAACATCTAAGGTAGGTGAGCAGCATTCAGCAGACTCCTACAACCTCACATGAACCAGGAACTGAATAATGACTGCCCCTTCCTATATGGATGCTTTTGAACTGAGCTGACCCCAGGAAAACCCAGGCAGGTGCAATGCTCCTCAGACAAGGCCAGCTTGTCTTGCAGTACCTGGAGTTAAAGATGGTCTTTCCTCAGTCCATCCAGGGCTGGTGGGTGATACTGGCTACCAGCACTCCATCACGCTCAGAGGTGCTTCAGTGTTACGCAACCACTGTGTTACAATCGGTACTTACCAAGGGACTCTAGCAGAGTGGGCTGTTTCACAACCAGCCCTGGTCTATTTATAAACCCCTACTCAAATGCCAAAGGATTCTTTAATAGTCAAAGCACTTTCTGCAGAGGAGGCTCAGGGGGATCTTTCCTTTATGAGGTAAAGTTCAAAGAAGAGGATCTCTCCATCCTCTCACTGTGCCTGGCTCTTCACAAGCTGCAAGACAGTTTTGAAGCTGAGCTCCATCCTAGCAGTTCTGTCAGTAAGTGAAAGCCCTGGGGCATTCAATACCCCAGGGTACCTAAAGGTGAATTATCAGTCAACCAAGAAAGCAGTTGGGTTTAAATCTATGCAGTAGGAATGCAGCATGATGGATGTTCCAGGACCTCAGAGCCAAAGGGAAGGAAAAGCTGGACTGCAATGTGGAGGCAGGGCAGGTCTGCAGCAGATAGCCCACAGGAGTCCCAAGAAGGGCCAAGGGCCCCTGGCAGCACTGGAGAGCCAGCAACACCAACCAGCCAACCTGACAGAGATGGGCCAGGCAACTGGGACAGCAGGAGAGCAGATCAAGAAAGGCCACATTTTTGCAACCAGCTCCTCCCCTGACAATACCCCACAGCCTGGTTTCAAAAACACCACAGTGATTCAGCATCAAGGGACTTGTGCGTGTTGTGTGGGGGCAGTGCCTCATGTTTTAGCTGACTGAATTAGCAAGCTCAACCCTCTGCCATGTGGAAGCAAAGCTGAAGCCCAGCAGAAGAGAGGTGTGGGACTTAGCCGAGCACTTGTTTTGCTTGTTCTTTTGAGCCAAATCTTCCAGAGATTATGCAAAGCACAACTGGGATGAATGTTACTCTGGAGGAAAACATGGGCTTCTTGGTGCTGCCATTGCTGGGAGTAGCTAGGACTGACCACAGTCAGAGGCAGCAAGTGCTTGAGCAACAGACATACACTGGGTACAGTCCTCGAGGATTTGAACACTTATACACCAAAACCCAACCAACCAACCAACCAACCAGTTCAGTGATGCTTGGGAACAATAGGTCTGTTTATGCCCACATGTGATAACATTAAATATTACTTTAAAAAATGCAGCTCACCTTCTCATGGCCAGCATTGTGTGATGTCCAGCCACACTGCTAAGAGAAAGACCAGGACACTGATCCTGAGGAGGGGAAATAGGGTGATTGCTGGGTTGAAGATCATGCTCCCAGAAAATCTTGTATGCTCTGTTTTATCATTCCTTTGCACAAACTTGCCTGATCACTGGGAAGTAGGGAAAAAAAAAACAAACAACAACCCACTAGGTTAGATGTCAGATATTGTCCCTTCACCCAGAGGATAAATAGTGTTTTTTAGCTAATATCTTTAAATTAACCCCCTGAACATGCCCATTGCTGTGACATCACTCCTAAGTGACGCCCAGGCCTAAATATGGCTGTAAACAGGAATCGTTCCCATGGGAGTCACACTGGCTATAAATACAGCACCAGGGGAGCGCTGAGCAGCCTGCAGCTTCCTGCCAGCTGAGGATGGTGAGACAGCTCAGCTCTGGGCACTGCTGGCGTGTGGTCGCTGCAGTGAGGAAACTGAGACAGGAGTTGCTGGGGGGCTGGTGCTTCCAGCTAAGCTCCCTGGAATGTCTTTGGGAAGGGAGTTGAGCCCTGCTGCAGCCAGAGGCCGGAGCCGGGGCGGGGGGAGGTTGGTGGGGACACGGATGGCAAATCTGGGGCTCAGCAAGTGTGGCCGCACAGCCCACTCCCAGCTTGAGCAATGACACCAGCCCCCCTCTGCAGTGCCTGGGCCCATAGCCCTGCCCCAGAAGGAGATGGCCATGGAAAAGCCAGTGATTCCCACTGAGGAGCAGCTGGAGATCCTGGAGTACCACTTCTGCAAGGTGAATAAGCATCCTGACCCCACTACACTGTGCCTCATCGCTGCTGAGACTGGGCTCTCCGAGGAGCAGACTCTGGTGAGTATATGCCCCTCATCCTGCCCGTGACACCAGCCCCACTCCCCCTGCATGCCTCTGTGCCCCACATCTCCTGCCTGTCCTGGTCTCTGTATCGTACACCTGCACCCATCTGTCCCCCACACAGGCTTCCTACAGCGTCCCCTGCCCTTCTCATGCTCCCCCCATACCGCCTGCACTCTGTGCTCATGTGCTCTCTGCTTGCACTCCCTGCACCACCGTGCACCCTGCACACTCCTCACTGCACCCACAACTTTTCTCTGCACCTCTGCAACCCCCAGCACACCCCTAACTGCACCCACAGAGTTCTAATGCAACACAGCACCTCCCTGTACCCCACATCCTTCCTGCGCTCCATGTGTTTCTGCTCCTGAATGTAGAACGCTGTTCTTCCAAACCATTTCTGATAGTCTTGGATGCACAAATTACTGCTGGTTTTAAGGTCTGAAGAAACAACTGTCATTTTAAAACAGATAGATGCAATTCCTGCAGGATATGCTGTGCGACAGGCTGTGCACCCTCTGCCTCAGTGTCCCTAAGCCCAGATGTCAGGCAAGCCTGTCAGCCTCTCCAGGAGACATAGGGGCCTCCAAATACCCCTCCACAGGGACAGGCTGCCACTGTCTGGGAATTCCACCAAGCCCTGTGCTCCAACTCGCTATCTGCAGGCTACCATGCAAGCGGCTTCTTCCCAGTTCTTTCAGGTGGCAGTGCAGCTCATTGTGATGCAGGTGTTTGCTAGACCCATAGCAGCATTTATAGGTACAGAAAAGAAATCCAAGCCCCTGGAAAGTTAGCAGCAGTTTGCAGAGAGCTGCCAAGCTTGGCTCTCCCTCAGCAAAGCCAAAGGGGTATAAAAGTTGAGCTGGCAATTTCAGCATTTAGCCTGTCCCAGAGAAAGATTCTGGAACAGCATCCATTGCACTGATAGTCCTTGGCTGGGGTGGACTGTGCTTTGATGACAGGCAGGTATCAATCACTGCTTGTTTGAGGCAGCAAGGAGGCAGTACCCTTAAAATACCTTTTTCTCCATAGAAATGGCACTGTTCCTCTTTTTTTCCCTACAGCAACTTGTAAACACAGGGCCATATAGGCCCAAGGCACCTCTGTAGATGTGTTAAAACATTCCCTGATAGCTATCTTTTTCCACTAACTAGAGTGCTCCTAGAGATCTGGAGATGAAGGTCATGTTAGGGACAGAATCAAGACTGGGGTGGTGAGCTGCAAAGTGCCTGCATTGCATAGAACACAGGGAATCATCGCCCCTGACATGTGGAGTGCTTTATTGTCTAGAAATAGCAGCCATTTTAATAAAAAATTCAGTAACAATAAAATGAAAAGAGGACATGATGATTTAGGACAGGAAGTGAAGTTTTTGAGAGGAGGCTAGGCTGTCCATCAGTGACTGGATGTGGTCAAAGGCAGTGTGAGTGTGAGAGACACTTGTATCATTACGGATCATAATAGCTTCAAAAATAACCATGAACAAATATAGCAACAAAATGAGCTGCAACAAAAGGAATCACAGGCACATTGCCAAACAAAAGGCTGAGCTGTGCTTCCGGCATATGAGTTATATTTCTTTTCTTACTTTTCTTCTTAGGTAGTGTAGCTTTAACCAGACACATTTTATCTAATATTTTAAATTGTGGCTGCCTTGAAGGGGCATCAACAGCTCTTGGAATGGGCTTCCAGATGCTAAGTTACAACAGACATAGTGCTAAGTTACTGCTAACATAGATGTGCATATTGCCTGAACACTAAGACACTGAAGTATTTGAGTGTATTTGAGTACAGCCAATGTGCTATACCTCTCATGCTTTCTGAAACAGGTGAGCCTTTGATTCCTGTCAGTTTTGGACCTGCAAGTGATTGTTTCACTTCTCCAGTCATTTAAACAGACATCATCCAGCTCCTTAGCCAATCTCTTACTCTGTTTGCAAGAAAAACCTGGACTCACAGCAATAAAAAAAGGACTCACCCATGCTCTCAAGGTCTGAAGTGAGCTAGAGGAATGAGTTTTAAAGAGGTGCACACGTAGGTTACGCATAGGTTCAGTCAGGAGTGACCATCCTGGCTGCATGGGAACAGCACCTTGCTGCAAGGCAGCAGCACCCTGAGTTCCCCTCACCTCGACCCACGTGCTGACATCTGCATCTTCAGCAAAGTTATTCGGAGGCTTCGCTCAGCCCACTGCACTCAGTCTCTGCTTTGTTCTTTCCCTCCAGAAATGGTTCAAGCAGCGCCTGGCGGAGTGGAGGAAGTCTGAAGGGCTGCCCTCAGAAAGCGGGTCTGTCAGGGACTAGAGGATGCTGCTCCAATCCCTTTGCCTCTTATAAAGGATGGTGAAGCTCTTCAGAGTGGGTTTCCTTGGGGTTCTTCTGTTGCAGTAGGTTTTATGATACAAAGTAATACTCTGCTATTTAACATAAATTTTATTTAACATGTACATAACCAGAAAAAAAGCCCTTTATATATATATGTGTGTGTGTGTGTATACAACTTTTGATGGCTGATAACCTATCTAGCGATTCCAACCCATTAACAGCAACTGCACTAGAAAAGGCAATTTCATGCCCTTGTCCCAGGCTTGTAGAAAATTTGGCATGATATATGTTCAAATATAGAAAAAAGAAATAAAGATTCCTTTTCCTTACAATCCCCAGAGGCAAAGTACGTGTGCTAGCTTTAAGGTACAGATCATCCAGAGAGCAGGGCATCTGGAAAACCAGATGTGTTCTTCAGGTGACTTGTTTTGGCTCAACATGCCTGAATCAGCTCTGGATACTGGCAAACCAAGTGCCTACACCATAATCAGACCAAACCAAGCACCCCTTGAATGCTTTTTTTACCTTTCTGTTAGAGGTCACCAAAGAGAAAGAACTCGTGGGTTGTTCTGAGCTTTTTCCCAGTGCAATAATAAAAACCCAATGTTTTTTGATGAGAGGAGCTGTGTTATGTCCCTGCTTGTGCACGCTGCCCCCATGACAGGAGGCAGACTCTTTCCTCTGGAAGGGCAACATTTCTCCCAGGCAGTCTCAGTGGGCACAGTGAGTTTTCCCTTTGGCACAGGGGCAGCAAATGGGCAGCCTTGTCTCCTAGGGCACCTGTGGGTCCATGCATGGCAGCCCACACAGCCCCACACACCTCCTAATCCCCGGGGTGGAAGAAGCTGGTGGTGCTGAGGTTCCCCCACAGCATGGTGGCTTTAGGGGGAGACCCCAGTCTCCTCCTGGCCACTCTCAGGCCTGAGGAATGCAGTTGCACTGGGGCTCTTGCACGAAGTCCAAACTCTCATCCATTCTGGCACAAGACAATGCTTGGTCTAAAAATAACTAGCACCATTGCCCATTGACCTTACCTTGTTCAAAAGACTTCAAAAGTCCTCTGCTTAGTGGATTACTGAATCAATTAATGGATCCTCTGATTAATCCCCTTCTGGTTTGTGGTCACCTGCATCTACTCCTTTGGAAGGAGAATCAGCTTAACACAGGGAAGATTAAAAATACATTGGCTCTGAAACTGCCATATGCTTTCATTTGTGGCTTTTGTCCCTCACTGGTGAGCATCTCTCTTGCTTCAGTATCTCCAGCCTGTCGCCAGTGGTTGGGCAGCAAGTGCAAAACACACTGACCTTGTAGGAAGCAGATAAAAGCATTCTCCCTTATGCCCTTCACAGGCTGTTTTGTTCCCCTGCAATCCAGCTGCCAAACTGACTCACCCACACACCCGACTGAAGCTCAGAATTTGCTCTGCAGACTCTCACATCAATACCTGTTTTCTGCTTAGCCTTTGCAACTTGCCGTCTTTCTTACACTGAGGGGAACTCTGCTTTTTTGAGTTAGGCTCCAAAAATCCCAGTGCAGAACTCTCTTATTTTGCCCAGGGTCACACAACTGAGTATCTGAACTACACAGCTTTAACCCACCTACATAACTGGATCTGCCTGTTCTCCAGGCATTTGAGAAAACAGACCCCAAATCCAGACCAACTCAACATACACTGTAGCCTTTTGTATTTCTACTTTTGTCACAAGCAAAAATCTTTTGAGTGTCAGTAAGAAGATGTTTAAACTTTAGCAAAAAAATTCGAACTCTAATTTAGGAGTTGTGTTGCATCAACTTATTGCGTGCTCTTGGGTTTGGTTTGTCACACTTCCCTGTGTGAAAGGACAGTTCCTGTGCTGCCTTCCCCCAGCATTTGTTTCATTACTTCTTAAACTATTATGGCAAAACAATCAAGAGAGAAACTCCAGAAATAGCCCATCCCAGGGAGAGAGTCTTCCCACATTAGGTTGAATTCTGTTAATTTTCCCTGATGACTATTGTTATGGAATGATGATTTTATTTGAACTCTCAGAAAGTGTTCCTGGTGAGTGCTGCCACTGTGCTGTGTTCAAGATTTCCCAGCCACAGCACAGCCCAGAGAGAGTGATGTTCCAAGGAGTGATGTGGGCAGATGGCAGGAGCATTTCTGAGGGAGCTTAGCGCCGAACTGGTTGAGCTAGTTCATGGAGCCGCTGAGAACAAACAGCCTTCAAAGCAGCCTGCTTCACTCTGAATGCATCTGTGTTGAGTGCAGTCAAGCCCATACGAGGTCTGGAGGAGAGAGGGTAGAGATGGTCAATCCTGACTGGAGCAAGGCCCGCTGTCAGCTGCCTGCCAGCTCCCATACCTCCACCTAAGCCTGCCCTTCCCTGTCAAGGGAGGACAAAAGGCATCACACCTCCGCTGCTGTTGTCAGGGGAGGGATATCTCTCACAATTCCTACAGCCAGGCATTCCCTCACCCTCTGTGAAACATCCTCCCCAGCACTTCCTGCAGACTGGGCTGAGGTCAGGGCAACATGAATGTATTACACTCTGCCCTTTGCCAGTTGTTTGCTTTTTATAATTGGAATTAATAAGAAGTTCCAACCAGTAATTCCTGCTGGAATTCGAAAGTTCCTGTTTCTTCTCTTTTGACCCTCCTTCTACCTCAAAAAGGGCTTTTAAAACCGCAATCCACGTAGCATTAACACATTCAGACATATAAAATCCATGCATTTTGGGAGTGGAAGAGCACTTCCCAATCTTGGCCTAATCTCTCCAGCCAAACACAAATGAACAAGGTGCCATGAGCCACACAAAATGGGCTGACAGCTGATCGTTTCCCCGTGACAGGGAAGCAGTACCTACCTTGAGGTAGGCTGGGCCAGCTCCAGAATCCTTGGTGTAGCCACTGCGCGCTTGGCAGCCTCTGTCACGGGCCACTGAGGATCCCGCGGGGGCTTGAATTTAGCGGGGAGTTGTTTTGGCTTAGCCAGCTCAATGGTCCGAGGGCTCGCAACTGCCTTCGGAGATGGCATGGAAGCCTGGGGAAGAATGGAGAGGAAGGTCCCTAGAGTGCTTCTGGCATTCAAGGGTGCTCAGCCTGCAACCAACTCAGTGTTACCAGGTTCACAGTCAATGACCACATGCAGATGTGTATCCTGTAGAAGGAAAAATCACTGCCTGGCCAGTCCCACAACCTGCCCTCCAGCCTCCTATTACTCACAGCCCTTTGTCCAACCCACCCCCAGCACTGGAGATCCCAGTTAGGCACCTGTCCACCTTTCCCCATCCCCACAAGTGCAGGCTAGGCACAGCTCTGCCGTTCTCTGGGGATATGTACTGGGAGTCAGTTCGTGCTCTCAATGGAGCACAAGTCCTGCCTTCCAGCTCAGGAAGCAGCTATGCCAGCCTCATGGAGAGCAGCACATCCAGGGCTGGATGAAGAGAGCCAGAAGTAACTGAGCACCTGTGCCCTCTCCTCTGCCGAGAGTCCCATCCGTGTAGGGTCCCCGGTGATGCTGCCTTACCACAGAGATGACAAAACCAGGTTGGTTGTGCCTAGTGCAGCAGGCCAGCTCCTTGACCAAGGGCTCTGCGAGTTTCTGGACGCGTGCTGATGCATTGGCCGAGGTTGCCAAGCTGGAAACCTTTGTTGGCACCTGCATGGGTCCAGAATGGGGGAGGGACGTGCAGACACAGAGCTTGTACAGCAGCCCACAGGGACATGCTCCCACTCCACAAGGATGAGCATCCCAACGCCCTTCCTCTGTAGAGATGGTCACTCTTAATTTTCCAGAATTCATTATTTTTCTTCCACGTGAACTATTAAGTAATTTTGATGCTACATGGATTCCCCAGCTGTTGCCCCCTCTCCTGTAATGAGAATCTCATAATGAGAATGAATCTCCCCCTCTCCTCTGTAGCCAGGTACAAGTGCAGGGAAATTTCTTTCATATTTTTCATATTCATCTTCCTGGCTGAATCAAATAACTTCCCTGCTAAGGAGAGACACTCAGATTTCAGGATAAATTTGCTGGTACAGTTAACTGCATTCCTACAGAAAATGTGACTACTTCTCCAGTAGAGGACTTCCAAAATTTTTCACAGGGTTACTGTTGCCCAGTCCTGCTCCAGCCCAGCCTCCCATTTCCCAGCCCCAGAGGCTGCCTCCAGAAAACCTAGCCTTTGCCATGGAAATGAATGTAATCTGAGATTTCTCCAAGCCCTTTCACCCCTGCCAAAGCAATGATTCACCTAAAAGGAACAAGCTCAGAAATATAAATTAAGCTTCTGGTAAAATGCAGTTAAAATACACATAGTATTTGCCCCCTGTGTACTCAGATAGGAGCACAGCTGCCCAACTACAAACATGACTACTCCCCAAGAGTTAAACATGCCATTTCCATCAGGTTTCTCCACTTTCCCAGGCTGCTTTATCAGAGGATGCAGCCCAGATGCCTCCCTTGGCTCTCGTGCTATACTAGGCTGCTCCCACCTGGATGGTTTTTGTCTCCCAGCAGGAGATTTGCAAAGACAACATTCTTCTCTGAAAAGGCAGTTTCTCCCAGTGTCATAAACCCCAGCAGAACCAGACAGCTTCTCCCCTCCACACACTGGGTACATCCAGGGGCGGGATATGGGGTCTAAAAACTCAGGACAGTTTGCTGCATCCCTGTACCCTCCAAATCCCACTCAACCTCCTCCTCACCTCTCTGGGCGCCATGAAGTCTGGGTGCAGTCCCTTTGGCCGGGCAAGCTCCAGGATCCGCTTGGAGGGATGATAGTTCAGTGCAGCCAGGGACACAGGCCACTCGGGGGACTCACGGGATCTGGAAGCAGAGTCATGGCACTGCCAGTCACAGATGTTTCCCACTCTGGCTGCAGCTGGCATGTCTAAGCCTCACATTTGCTGCAGTAGAAGGCAGCTTCGTCTTGTGGCCATTTCCAGTGTAGAACTCATCCCATGAGAGAATCCAGAAGTTCTAATCCCAGCAGAGACCCTGCTCTGCATTTTGCCCTCTGTTCACCCATCCTCTGTTCCTGCATTTATTACTTTGAAGATGCACTGATGGTACAAGGCCCAAGGCTCTACCTATAGCACTCTATAGTTTTTCTAGCCTCTCACCTTTTCTCCAGGAAAGCAGGCAGGTATTTTTTAGGTTCAGCCAACCTCAGCAGCCGTTCACAAGGGTAGCCAAACTTTGTTAGCACGATACGCCCACCGATTATTGGTCTGCACATGTACAGAGAGAAGGATTTTGAGGAACAGCACAGAAGAGCTAGCAAAAGGCAACTGACAGAGAACGTGATCCTGGCAGATGGTAACCTAAGTCTAAGGTTAAACATCCGTGCCTGCTGCTTGTACAAAAGCTGGCACATGGAAAAGCCATGAACAAATAGGCATTTACACATGAGATCTCCTCACTTTAAATGCTGTTTGCATCTGAGAAGTCCTCTTTTAAGCACTCTCAGTGCATGGCTTTCAAAGTCTAGGTTTTTCCTGGACCATTTAAAGAAGCTGCCCCACAACATCCAGCAGCATTTATGCTGATCAGCTCTGAGATTTCTAAATCTCAGAGATTTAGAAATCTCTTTGTTGCAATGGCTTGATAGCACCTTGTGCCCTTGTAGCTCCTTTCATCTTGGTGTCCCCCCTAGTGCCTTGGTTTCAGTCAAGTGTAACTGTTGGAATATGCCTGTCATCACCAGGGAAGGAGCAAGCAGAGGTAAGCAGAAGGGCAGGAAGGGCTGCCATATGGACACCTTTAGCAGGAGAATGAGAGCCCATAACTGGTGATAGTGGCAAAGGGGAGAAAACTACAGACATGCATGTCTTGACATCCCTCCACCTAGAGGAAAGCCAAGAGTGCAACATAGTTTCATCTCCATTCTCATTGCTAGGACTTCTAACAGACTAGCAACCACCATCCTCACTCCAAAAGAGCTTCATCTCCTCTGGCAGAGCTATAGATGACTTGCTTCAAGTAATGCAGCACCACTGTCATTTATACTTTTTACAACATTTTTCATTCCATTTCCAAAACATGGCCTAGTTTTTCACCATGCAGTGACAGCAGAGGTTTAACTCAAGGCAAGAGACCTGGATTCCTTCCAGAAGCAGAACACTGCAAGATTTCTCTGTTCCTAACCTTACCTTAAAGATTTAAGTCAGACTCCAAGAGGGTGCAAGGGATCATTAACTGTGTCCAGGTGCCTGGCTGGGCTGCATCAGCCCCAATGGGACATGGAACACTCCAGAGCTCTACTCACAAGTGTAACACACACATTGCATGCACATGATGTCTACTTCAAACCACAGTAGAGCTGTTAGATGGGTGTTTTTGTTATAGCAGATGAACATGGTCCCTTGTGCTTGGAGACTGAGATCAAGACAAGCTCCTAGGGCAGGGAACCCAGAGCTCTAATCAGACCAGCAACTATGTGTTGCAGAAGTCCTTCTCACAGCTGGGAAGTGGGTATGAGGAAATAAAAGGGCACCAAAATTAGGCACTGCCCAGTTCCTCTCCACTTTGGAAGTCAAGTATTCAGCGTGACTATGCTCCCATAGCACTTTCTTCCCTGCTCCAGACAGCCCCTGTTCCAAGCACAAAACAGCCTGGTGAGTTTCAGCCATGGAGCTACCCGCAGGGCAGCCTTTTCAGAGAGGAGATGGCATCTCCCCTTTCCCTGGTAGCCAGTATGCCCACCTAGAGAACACACTCTGAGCTGCCTCCTTCCCCAGGAGGTGCTACCATGTCACTGACCTGTGCTGGTACTTGCTAAAATCTTTCTTGGGCTTGGACAGATACAATACTCTTGAAGATGGTCGAGCTGTCATAGCACCAGCTGAGAGGGTCCATATTGTCTCTTGGTTTCCCCATACAAGCCTAGCAGGAAGAGCAAGGTTGTGAAATTTTAGTAACGTGCACAAGTGTGAAATGTGTTTGCTGGGGCTATCCTTCCCTGCCTAGGATGGAACACACACACACACGCCCTATGGCTCCCCACACCTGTAAAATGCCAGTACCACCCCCTGAGCATTCACGTTGTATGGCACCAAATTTCCCAACACTATCCTGCTGATGGTTGTCAACTAAAAAAGAAAAGAGTCTTAAATAGGTCTGGTTTTAGTTACCAGTGGATGTGCAGAAAGGGTCATTTTATGACATCTCTGAAACCCCTGGGGGAGTTTCATCATTGCATTTCTTTTGCCTCACCATTACCACCTAACTATACCACAGGTATGACAGTAAAAATAGTAATAATGTTACAGTCAGGGTGTGCCATGGAAAGTGGGTGAGGTTTTACAGCAGGTAAGTGGTACTCTCCTGTGCCCAGGGCAAATTCGGTGTTGCTCATCCCCCACTGAGAAGCCATGGTGGGAGAGGGTATTGGGGTAGTCAGAACAGGGCAATGGGTTTGTGGAGCCTTTTTCAGGACCCATACAGATAACAGAGAAGAGATGTTACGAAGAGACTGTTGCCCTGGCTTGTCAAACTGTAGTTTGATCAGATCACAGAGACAGAAACTCTGTTCCTAAAGGGCTGTATCCTCCACGACAGAGCAGCCTGGCTCCCATGGTCTGGTCACCCTGCACCACACACCACCCTACCCCACAACACCTCAGTTGGGCAGCTCAGATCAGATGGGCCAACAGAGGCAAGGCTCAGGTCAAGCCCAGGTTATTGAGAACTTTAAAGAGCAAATTGAAGGGAGCCCTTCAAGTATGGAACATCTCAGTCTGCTTTTCTAGGGACAGAGGGGAAAGGAGTAGCAAGACAATGGCCAAGGGTCTGCTCCGGCTGAGCCCCATCAGTTCCCAACCCTTGAGCAAGTGCTGTTCGAGCACCTACTTACGTGGGACTGCTTTCACAATATACTGGCTTGGGTTCTGCAAGTTCATGTATCCTGCCAAAATTGAGAAAAGGACAAACATGCCATTAACCACACAGTTAAAGCAACAAGGCATAAAGAAGCTATTGCTGTACTCAAAGCCATATAAACACTTTCAAACCCCTGTGCTTTTGCCTCCATTCCCTTGAGAGAGTCTGCTTAAGGACCTCTCTCTTCAAGTACTTTCCATTCATTTAATATAGAAAACTCACCAGCCCATGAATTTTTGTGTTTTCTCTTGGACTGCAGAGACACAAATTTGCAATTCTGCTTCCACTGATGGCTAGGAGAGTGGGAAGGAACTTTTCTGGTCAATAACATACCATGAAACAGGTACAAGAAGGATGATCTCCCAGCCGATAGGAGCCCAGATGAACAAACACCTGTTATCACCACTGTCGTAGTTTACTAAAAGGCACCATGGGGACATCACTGTGCTCCCACATGGCTTTAGGAGCACATTTTATTTCAGCCCATTTAGCACAGAGGTCCTAGAAGCTATAGAGACACAGGAACATACATGGTCTCTGCCCTAGGAGCAGCTCTGGAAATGTTTTTACTGAATATACAACAGATCAAAACCTTTCATGAAGATCAGGTATCACTGCTGAGGCCTGAAATCCCAGTGACTGGGAAGTGCCTGAACTTTATAAGCCTTGGCACAGAGAGAAGAACAAGATGATCCAGTGCCACAAGTGTATTACACAACTCCTCAATGTCGCAGACCAAGCCCATACCCACCCACTGGGGCTACAGGTGCCTACCCACAGCCAGCTGGTGAACAACCACACTGTGCAGGCAGCTGTGGAAGTGCCACACCATGGAAAATGCACAGAAGGTGGAAGCCTGGGGCATTGCTTCCCTGCTCCGTATCACTTGGCAATGTGGCAGCATGGCCCTAGAGAACAGCTAGGACACCAGTAGGGAGACATACTTGCCAAAAGAAAACAATGTGTGCTTTGGAGACACACCTGTGGTTTCTCTGATGGGGCTAATACTGCTAGTAAGATGCGAAGCCCTGGCAAATGCTTGTCAGAGAGCTCAGCACCACAGAGATCCCTGAAATGGCAGGCGGCTGTTACAGCATTGTCACTACACGAGATGCCTGTCACGCCTAACTTGGGCCACAGCACTGCAAACACGGCTCCTGCTGAGATCCCACAGAGGCAACTGCCTGTAGGACTTTGGCCCCTTGCCACCAGTTCAAGACAGGACATGGTCAGGAAGGCAGACGTCATTTCAGGAGCCAAAACCCAGTTTAAGTTCTTTATTCCCAAGTGGGTCTCCAGAGGGTTTTCCTTGCAAAGGTGCAAGGGAGTGAAGGATTAGCACACAGAGATCCCCCCCCAGCCTAGCTGTGTTGCAGAGCTGGCACTATCTCTGCAAGCAGGCTCATTGCTTTTTCTCAGCTGCTGACACAGACTCAGCACACAGCCACAGCCAAATCTAGTACAATGTACACATGGCCCTAGTGCCCCACACTGCTGTGCAAAGCTTGCATCATGATCCAGCCCAGGAACGAGTCACACATACATTCAGATCAGGTCTCTCAACTCACTTGACAATCTTTTTTTGTTCTTTTTCCAATTACAAGAAGAAAGATTACGTTTATCATGGCAAAAGCTCTAGACACACAAGCATCCTCGCTCAGAATATACCTACAGCAGCTCTGCAACTTGAAGGGGTTAAACCACCTCACTGACAAGACAGCCCTGGTGGAGCCTTTGTTGTTAGGGCCTGCTCATGCTTCCCAGCAAGGAAAATGAGGCCTTGCTTCAGCCAGACACAGAAACACCTCCCCTCCACTGTCTGAGCATTCACAGACTCATTGCTTAAGGAAGATCAACTCCTTTTGAGATCAATTCCTTGTAAAGCAAAGAGTCACAAATTCCGTTTTGAAGGGGCAGATGGTCGGATGTTTTTCAGAAGCTGAGGTAAGGGCAAAACTGGGCATAATTTCCTCTCAAGTGTTTATCACAGTGTCATCCGATATATTGACTCCCTGCTTGGTGTAAATCCCTGACTGAGCCCTCTCCAAAGACCTGGGGCATTGGCCTGAACATCCAGCCAGGAGGGGAGGGCTTCTTACCTGTCGCGTGGGCATTCACATATGTAAGGTACATAAGATGACACTGCAAAGACAAGAATAGGTGAATTTAAAAGCTTGATAACACCTGGAGCCTGGGTCGCCTGCTCTTTAGCGTGCAATAATCATATGGCAGATGAAGTTTGTGCATCTCCTCAGGATAGTTGCTCAGCAGATGTTTGTATTGTTTTTCACTGGTACCTTCCTCTCCAGTGGTTGCTCCTCACGGGAGGGATGCTGGCAGCCCCCAAGGCTGCAGGATAGAGCACCCTCAGCACCACATCTGCCTCCTGGTGCAAGCACTAGCGGTCATCGGCCTGTGGGCTCCCACCTGACTCAGTGTAGCCGCTTTTGACTGCCTTATGACTGCCTTCAGCAGCTCCCAGGGGAGGTTTTCAGGGCCTCGGGGGAATAGCAGCTGTGTTAAACTGGGACTTGGTGCCAGTACAAAAAAAACAGGGGATGGGGGTTACGGGATGACAGGAAAACCAGCGACGTGGCGACGCGTGCATACGCGTGCCCTGATGGCAGCGGTGGCCATGAAATGGGGCCCGCATGCCGCAGTCCCCGCCGCGGTGCCTGGAGCCCGCCTGCGCCAGCAAGCCCACGGTGCCCGGCAGCCCTCCCTGCCCGAGCCCACCGAGGCCGGGGCCGGGCGGACGGCCGCCCCCGCCCGCGAGTCCCGGCCACCCCGGCCCCACGCACCGTAGAGGCCCCCGCCCGCCGCCATGGCCCGGCCCCGCCCCGCCTAACGGCTGCCCCCGCCCGGCCGCGGCGGGCCCGGACACGGCCCCACGGCCCGCGGGAGCCGCACGGCCACGGCCTCTGCCCGCGGGCGACAGGGACCTCTGTCGTGTTGGCCGTCCCACAGAGGGAGCCTCCCGCACCCCAAAGTCATGTTCCCCAAGTGGAAGAGAAGAGAGCAGCCCGGACCGGTGGTTAGGGTGGAATTTTCTGCTTTATGCATCTGTTACAAAGGACAAAACTAGAAAAGCCTCGTACAATAGATGCGGGTGCAAAACAGGTCCTTTACAGGACTGCTCATGGGTCATGTCCTTTGAGTATAATTAGGAGAACACTGGGAGAGTGACAGTCCTCAGCAGCTTGTCACCTTCCTCACCTGCTGTGCTAACAGAAACCACTGTCACGAAATAACAGGGTTTTCACAAGTAAGACTGCTTGCTCGAGGACATCTCGGACTAAGCTTAAGTAAGCTGCTCAACCTGATGGACGAGTCTCCCACCTTTGGTGTGAATTTAACATAAAAGCATCCAGTCACTACCTCAAATTACACCATTTTGGTTTTTTGCCTGTAGGCAAAGAAACACTTAATATATTACTGCTTTCATTTTCTTGTTCTTACCCACTGGAGAAGCAGTAACCAAACCAATTTCCAGAGATTACCCATTTGCCACTCCCGTAACAACTGGGTCCAACACAGCAACAAGAATTGTCACTGTCAAAAATACTAGTTGCAGCACTTTAAATTTCTGACACTGTCAAAAGTGAGGTCTCATTTCTAACAGAACACCACTGTTAAAAGGGTTCTGTAAAATCTGTGAAGTAAACAAATTTCACTTTAACCTGAGATATCAAGCCATGTTAAATTCACTGGATGCAACTTTCTTCCACAGAAGTCACTGCTTGATTCCCACCTGACATGAAGCTATCTAGCCCATCTAAGCTATATTTTCCCCTAAATCTGCTGCCTGAGAGATAGACTATTTTTCTCCTACAAATGTGCTAAAAATAGCCTACTTCTCAAATGTATTTTCAAACCACTATAAATTAGGATTTTCTTACCAACTAGCTATCACTTTCAGAGGAATTCCAGACCCACCAGGAAAGCATATCTGTACATTTCAGCTGCCACACAGCAAACTGACCCTATACTAACACCTGCTCTCCCTCAGCTGCAAACACCATGTTGTAAGAAAAGAGCTGTCACTGTGTTTCCAAAACCAGCTGCCCTATCAGCTCCTTGGCATCCTTCATGCTGGAAGAGATCTCAGAGCCATCTTCTGCCACATGGGTACCAATCAAGAACATCTTCCTCTTGTCCCCAATATCAGACAGAGCCAGAGCATCGTGAATATCAGTGATGCAATATGCACCTTCGAGGTCCTGTTACACAAAAATAAAACAACTCTGTTAGTTGCAAGAGGTAGTGGCACCATTCCTACTTTGAGCCACTGCTTTTGTCCAGGGAGGGAAAGAGTCTCAAAGGTTCTGGGGCACCATTCTTATGTACCTTCTATGATGTCATTTCCCATGTCCTAAAATGCCTTGGGAAAAAGAGTTAATCTCTAACCTAATTCCTTCCTGAAGAAATATGAGTACAGTTGTTTCTATTTCTACACTAATTCCACTGTTTCTGATAACTATGTAAGACCACCTGCACAAGGCAGACAAAAGCACTGCTGGCCCAAGACCCCAGGTACCCAGCAAAGAGTTACGAGAATAGGGCAAATATGCAACAGTCATGCCCTGCCTACCTTTTCAGCCATCAGTGTTTCTGATGCATTTGAGTCTGATGAAGCCCAAGCCTACACTTGTGTTCAAGGGTAACATAAATGACTACTAGTAATGGGCCTCAGTTACTAGAAATTTAGGAGGCAACAATGTGGAGCAAACTGAGCATACAACCTCGATAAAAGAAAATCTGTGATAAAAACCCTTGGGCTCCTCTGTCATCTGATTGTAACAGAGGCCCAATTCTTTTCCAGGTACAGCACCAATCTCTGAGACTTTCACTGAGATCTCAGGAGGAAGCACTGCCTTGTGAGGAAAGCTGCTCTTTCTCTCAGATTTCAGAAGCAGCCTTAGGAGCAACCAACCAGTCAGTCTGAAGGCAAACAACAGTGCTTCACTTTTTAACTGCTGCTAGGTGAAGTGGTACTTCTAGGCAGATACTCAGTACAGAAACCTAACTTCATATCTAACTGTGGTCTCCCTTGAAGCTCCCAAACCTTGCAACTGTACAGCAGTTTCCACCCACAGCTCTGATTGCATCTTCACCAAGCACAGGACCTGCATCTTGCAGATCCAAAACAACCTCAGATTATTTTGTTTTGTGGTCAACAGGTGTGTCAAAAAGACTCCCAGCCGTGTGCCCTCCTTAAAGGCATGAAGCCTCTCTTGAAAGGCTTTGTTGCTGTTTCCAAAGCTGCTGCCAGCCCAAGCTGTGCCAGCAGCGGGGAACTCTTACCTGCTTGTTGGCCAGAACTACCACAGGCAGGGTGGAGTTGTTCTGGATTAGCTGATGAAGCAGCTGTTTCGCCACAGGCAGTCGGGCATGATCAGCCGAGTCCACGACATAGACCAGCAACAGCACTTTGGGCAAATACATCTTCCAGTATGAACGCAGAGATTCACTGCCCCCGACTGGAAGAGAAGACAGCAGCACAGGATTCACCAAGTAATTAAAGCAGCACTGCTCCCAGAGGTGCAGGCCCTGGGCCGAAAACCCAAGGTATTGGATTATCAAAACCTCAAAGTATTTGAGGTACTGCACATGAGACTGAAAACAGCTTTATTTTCCCCAGTCAAAACCCATGAAAGTATATGTGTATGCTCTGGGGGAAAAGAAGTCTTTCCATTTTAAGCTCTTATTTTGAGAGGATTCTGGGTTCAGTTCCTTTACAGTTGCTTTCTGCCTAGTTGGTTCTTGCTCTCAAAGCAAGTAAGGAGAGTGGAAAACAGTTCAGTGTCCATAAACACCAAATGTCCCCATATAATCTATATCCAAATGCCCATCTCATTTGAAGACAAAGCAGGTCTACAATTTCCAGAGGAGAAATTTAGCTCTGAGGTGTGGAGGGCTCTCATTGTATTTGTATGGCACTAAGAACTAGCTGAAAACTCCCACAGTTTTGTCAATAACCAAAGGTGCTTAAGGAAGAGAGAAAAATCAAGTCCCAGCAGACTCTTCAGGCAACTCTTTGGAGTAATCTTTGCACAGCATACATTTCTCCATGAGCTCTTCTCTGCAGGATAACAGAGGAAAGCTGTTCACCTTCAAAACTAGGTCTTAAAATAATTCTGTGGTGCAACCATAGACAGCAAGTTGTTTGAGATTGTTGTTCCCATCTGGGGACAAAGAATTCAGTAGTTTGCTGAGTCTAATAGCAGAAGGAATAAGTATCAGCATATTATGTATTTCAGATTTGTTTTCAGGTATCTAAGTCTTCTCCAAGCACACTCCAGGACCACTCACTCAAAGAGTACTGACGTGCTCAAAAGGCATGCACGAGTGTCTCAAAAGTACGAAGTTTTCAAAGCAATGTATCTGAGGTTCCCTATCACTTATCCCCTGCCTTACACAGGAGCTCTCTTCAAAATTGTCTGACTATACAGCAATCTTTTATTGCCCTCTTTGACTGTTCTGTGTCAAAGCAATTTTGCTTTCACTTCAGTCAAAAGGGTTCAGTAGTTTCAAGAATATGGAAAGGGAAGTAACATTTCTCACTAGAGCATGCCCGCCTCTTCAAAGTGGCCCAGCGTACCTGGAGACAGAGCTGCAAGTCTGCCACTGTGGAAAGGAGCCAAGGGGCTGTGACTGACATGTAGTTTGGGACAGAAGCCCGATTCTGTACTGTGATACTGCTCAGCACTGCTCCCTTTGTTAAGTGTATTCATGCTTAGCATAACCCAGGGGTCAGCAACCTCACAGAGAACATTTTTTTCCCTCAAACTTGTAGGAACTCAGCAGAAGCCAGGAGTTCCTAGCCCCGCAGAGGACAAGATACCACCCAGTTATCGCTATGCTGGTACAAAGAAAAAGAACAGCTTTCCACCTGTCTAAGCCAGCAAGAACCCCTGCTGTTTGCTGATCACCTCGTGCCATGTGATCACAGCATAGGCTGCTAACCCCTGGACTAGGCGATGGTACAGACTGGATAAGTAACCAGATTAGAGAGCCATGCACAGATTTACCTGGCTGAAACTGGCCTGAGACATTGCATTTCCCATGGGTCAGATCGCAGCCATCACATCTCAGTCACTACCAACCTGGACCAGAGAGGGAAGGATGACTCAGAAACAACAAGTTCTGCTGTGGTGTGTGCAGTGCTGGGCCCAGACCATCCCCAGGCAGGAGAAGACACTGTGGGTTTCTCTGGGCTCACACAGGCAAAGCACATCCCAGTAGGAGACACCCTCTTACCTACCAGGTGAGGGGCACAGACTAGAAGTATCTCGCTAAAGATGATTTTCCCAATCCACTGCAGACACTCTTATGGTAGTAAGAGTGGGAATGAAACTCTGCCTAAACGGCCTCATCCCCCCACTGCAAAAACTTACCTGGGAATAGGACAGTTCCTTTAGACCTGCTAAAGGTACATCTATGGGCTAGCTGCCAACTTAGCCAGTTGAGCACTGGTACAGCACAGTGCAGAAACAGCAGGAAGCAATGAGCAGCTCTTGCCTCCACAGAAGGCAGGCATTGATAAGGCTGGGATGTCAACCTCTCTGTACCAGGGAGTGACCTGACCCCAGAGCCTCCACCCTTCCCATCAGCTAGCTGCACCTCAAACAGCTGTGACACACCAAAGGCATCACAGGAGATGCCCTCTGCAGGCACGGGCAATACCCAAAAATCAGAGCTAAGGACAGCACAGAAATTTTAACAAAATGCTAGAGACATTCAAAAGACTGTCAAAGACCAGAAAACATCACTTTTGAGGCTTTTGAACAGAAAGGGTACAAAGTTTTTTTCCTCCCCCTCTCTTCTTTCACTTATTATTTATTCCTCTGTAGGTCTTGCCCTTTGCCAGGCATGAGCACCAAGGGGAAGCAGTACAACAGCTATGGACCACAACACAGGGCTTACTGGGGAAACCTCTGCTGGTTTCATCCAGTCAGGCTTATTACCCATCTCTCTCTGGGAGTAGAATTCCCAGGATGCCAGGGCTGAATGAAAACTGATTTCTGACACCATTGTGTCTTCTCCTTTAAAGAAGGTGGGTAGAAAAGCAGAATCCCCCAAGGAGAAAATAATCACAGCTTCACATTGTCAAAGCAGGCATGTGGGGACACTGAGCTTTTAAAATATGTGCCTGATCCCTAGGACACAAGACAGGAACTTATTTTATGTACAATACTGAAACTGGTTCACTCACTCTCCAGAAACTCCATCTGGGACTCTTCGGTGTTGATGCAGATGGCATTGAATCCCTCGGTGGGAGCCATGCTGCGCTTGACGTGGTTAGTTGCCAGGGAGTAGAGAATGCTAGTCTTCCCAGCCCCATCCAGGCCCAGCACCAGGATCTGCTTACCGTGTCCTTTACCCTGCAAAGCGAGGGGCAGCACAGTTACGGGGGAAGCCGGGGCAAGAGCAAAGCCTAGCAGAGCTGGGGGAAAGAAGGAGGCTGAACAAGGGGCCTGGAGGGCACAGCAAAGGCCCCTTCGCGGTGAAAAAGCTGAAGATGTCTGCGGGGCTCCTGCGGCACAAAGGCACGGCCGCAGCGATGGGGGATCCCTGGGACATCAGCCGGCCCCGGGCCCCGCTGGGGCAGGAAAGGGGGGAGAGCGGCCCCGGCCCGGCCACCGCCCCGCCGCGGCCCGGGGCGCCGCCGGGACTGCCGGAGAGCGCCGGAGCCGAGGTCGCGATGGCCCGAGGCGGGCGGGGCAGAGCTGCCCCGCCGAGAGGCCCCGGGCGGCCCCGCGGGCGTTCCCCGACCCCGCGGCCTCGCCCGCCGCCCCGACCCGGCCCCGGTACCTGATCGGCGGCGGCAGCGGCGGCCGCAGAGCGGGCGGGTAGCGCGACGGGGCTCCGCAGGCGGGCCCAGGCCCGAAGCGCCACGACAGTGCCGCCCGCCAGGGCCAGCGCCGCCCCGCAGAGCGCGGCGACCCGCAGGCGGGAGCCCATCGCCGCTCCGGCCGCGGGCACCGGACACCGCGCACCCGCAGCGCGCACGGAGAGCGCCCCCCGCAGCCCCGAACGCCGCTCCCGCTGCCAGCCGCGCTCCCGGTGCCAGGCCGGGAAAACGCGAGCGGCAAGGAAACACAGAGCGAGCCCTGCCACGGGCGGCTTCTCACTGGTACGGGGAGCCCACGGTTTCTGCACACCTGCTGCTGCCTTCCCCCCCACCCCGCTCCCACCCCCGCGGGATTTGTTCCCAGCTTGCCTCTGCCTGCGCGCCTACCTCCGGCGCAGCAGTCAGGACACTGTCCAGGTACCCGGGACAGGGCTCCAGCAGCGTCACGAGTCGGCCTTTCCATCAGGCCAGAGCTTGTGCTAGGTTTTACCAGAGAAGACGCCTGAAGAACAGAGCTCAGTATCCTCTCCAAGCACGGCATTGCTGCAGGACAGTACTCTCTCTCCTGTAGTCACCAGCTGCTGCCTAAGCGGAGGCACATCGCCCAGGGGAGTAATTTAAAACAACACTCTTTGTTCAGCACTCAGCTGGCAGCAAGTGCCTGCCAGCCATTCATACAGCTGTTTTCTTTTTATATGCTCTGTTCCTTTGTCTCTCTCAGACAACACGCTTTCAGCCCCCTTCTCAGATATTCCCACTGTACAGGTTAAGGCAAGATTAAAAAAATGGATTCTGCATAGTAGATTTTTACTCCCTGGAGACTCAGGAGTTGCTTTTTCTTAAGCCTTTTAAGGCCTTTCCTTTTAACTGTTTCAGAGACAGAAGCCTTTGCCTTTTTGGCTGACACCTGACAACCCTCTCCACGGTGCCATTTCTACCCACTGACAGTCTGTGTCTGGAAAAATGTTTTGACTACATTCAGATAAAACAAGTTTCAAGACCTGTTGAGAAACAGTAGTTTAGCATGAATAAGTTTTCAGCAGAACGAGATACGTAGGATGCTGTTTGCTCAGCTTTACTTGCTCAGGATGAGTAGCTGGATTTGCTGAAACCTCAAGCTGCAAACCATGAACTTACACCTCCATAGCTGAAATCACTTTTCTTAGTAATTTTTCTAGTAGCTAGTTATTGCTGTGTCTTCAGTACAGGAAGAATATTGATAACCCACTGTTGTTTTCATTGTTGATAAACGTGTTTATCCTAACTCTCGGGCTTTTTTAATTTCTGCCAGCAAGGAGGTGCACCAGAAGATAAGGAGACAACCATCAGCAAAACTGCAACTTCACAAGAACCATTAAGAGCCTTCATGCACGGAACACAGAGAAACACCTCAGTAAGGTGTTAAAGATCCAGACAAAAATAACCATTGGGCCAAGAGACAGGTGCCAGGTGCAGGCAGGGTGGGCACTTAATAGTCTCAAAGGTATAATTTCTTGGGGATTTCTTTTGTTCTGGGTCCCTCTCCAGAGTCACTGAGCTTAAGCTGACCTACTGCTGTACCACTCTTTATTTTTATAAACCCAGCACCTAAGCCTTGTAGAAACAGAGTGAAGGCCAAAGGAGGGGGAAGTGCACCTGAGACAACCACACACACACTGCTCACCTTTGTCTTACCAAGCCCTTTAGAATAAGGCAGCTGGCTTGAAGAAAATGGGACACTGAATCTGCTGCCATACACTTCACCGTGCTTTCTCCTAAGAGTCTTGTTATCACCCTTCAGCTTATCCTGTATTATAAAGCCCAGATGTTGTTTTCTAAGATGCTTTGTGCCTTTGCTCTTTGGTGGTCAATGACTGACTGACATAAAAGACAGTGCTTGTATCAATGCATAGATAAATCTGCTAAAGGCCTGAATTGACATATGCAAGAGGAGCATGAAACTACTTTTCAAGAAATTCTTGATTATCCTATCTCTCTTAAATATCTGGCAACAGAGAAACAGATTTTTTATTAGGAGCTATGTCTGACTTTGATGGTAACAACCCAAGTCACAGTGGGGGCAAATGTGAGGAAGGGAACCCGGTGAGCAGACACATCACGGCATCTATACCAGCCCATCTCCCCCCAGACCACTGACAGGCAGGACAGAGATCCAGATGCCAAGAGTCCTCCACCAGCACTTGCTTTTGACCTTTATTCTGCAACCAGCATCAAGTATTCAAGGAGGGAGGTTACACATCCTGCTTTTTACCACCCTCCTTTAGCCCCTTTCTTCTTTTTCTGCTGCTGTTTCTTCTTGGTGGCTGGAGCACCCGCAGGTTTTTGGTGCCTGGGGGGGATGACGTTACTTGTAGCCGATACAGCTGCCCCGCTGCCGGGCCGAGGGGAGGTAGGTGGGCTGCTAGCAGTTCTACTGGCATCCCTGCAGAAGACAAGGGAGAAAGACACCTTGTGGGCTCACAACCACCTGCAAGATGTGGTACTAATGCAGGGAGCTGACTCAAAAGCAGCAGCTAGCCCAATAGGTAGGAAGCATTATGTATGAGAGGGCACTCATCCAAGGAGATCTTAAACAGGCTTCAACATACAGACGGAGCTGGTGAGGATGGGAACATGTCTTAAAGGGCAGCAATCACCTTCCAACTGATGTTCATTAGATGGTGTAAGTCCCTGACAATGAAAGCAAGGCTAACTTTTAAATAGACATGTGATAGCTCATGCAACACAAAACGAGCCTTTCAGGTCCCACTACTAGGCAGTGCAAACCCAGCATCCTTCCTCTCAGATGCTAATAAGACACCATCTTGCTGTCGGGCTTCATACATAATGGTAATTCTTGATTCCAGCTCAAATAATCAGCATCAGCTTAGAAGGAATCACAGTGTTTTCTCAAATCACTGCTAATGGTTCTGCAGCTGCCAAAAGACTTCAGAGCAAGTTGCCCAAGAGAAAGCATGCAAAATTCATCTCATTGCCAAAGGAAAAGTGCATTAAAAGACTATGAGAATTTTATTTGCACCTTGGCACGTTCAAGCATGTCTATCCTATCGCACTGGTTTTCAGGAACCTATAGGGATCTCCAGGGAGAGCAGCTGGTAGCACATTCAAGCAGCAAAGTACAATGTCACTTGTGCTACCCGCAGTGGGTGTGGTGACAGAGCTGCAGCAGAGCGGCACAAACACAGCCCTCCCAGCTGCCCAGCAGTGAATCCCTGCATCAACCCTTGCAAAACGGCTACTTACAGTTCAGAGCCAGTTGTGGTTGAACCCTGAGTCCCTTTGCCAACCTGATCCTTCTTCTTGCCCTTCTTCCGTCCCCGGTAGTAGGACCGCTCTCGCATCGGGAGCCACCGCTCAGGGTCAGGAGTCACTTTGGGGTCATAGTTCTTCGGCAGCTTTCCTGCAGAACATCCAGTGCCAGAAATGAGATGGGAGTCAACACAATAGAGGCACCACCAAGGGACATGCATGGGATGTTAGTAGCTGGGCAGTGCAAAGAGACCAGCAACTACATCATCCTATCAGGGTGTTGCTCTCATTTCTGAGGAAAAATGCCCAAACCAAACAAGCTATCACGAAGACCCAGGTTCCCAGAGACCCACTGTAGCAAAGGACCTCCTAGGGACCTGGAGGCTGGCTATTTGAAGAAAGAATTTGGAGAGCTCTCTGGAGCTGTGCTGTGTCAACAGCCAGGAAATACAACTTACCCTTCTTTTTTTTCTTCTTTTTCTTCACTTCCCCTTGTCTGAAAGGAAAACAAGACACTGTGACATAGAGACAGAGCAGACACGGCAACTAAAAACTAGCTCTGGAAGAAGCTAAACCATTCCCATCTCTCTAAGAACTTGGTCCACTGCTACATAAAACTCCTTACGGTTAAACAACAGGCTCCCTTTCCAATCAGCCTGCCTTCTAAGCAATGCCTTCACCACACCAGTGTGGTTCTTGAACCACTCCAAAGAAGGATGCACCAGAGCTACAGCAATAAAATGAAAAAAATGTAACATGCCAAAAAAGGCATTTTTGCTTTACCCTTGCTCCTTCTGCTGGTTGTCTCCAGTGAGCTTCCCAGCTTTCTTCCGAACATAGGTTGCTCCATGGGAGTTCTCCAGCGCATCAACATCTACTTTCAGTGACATGGTGTCTGAGGAAGGCAAGTGTTTGCTAAGACTGCAAGGGAGGAGTTCAGGGATGCAAACCAGTGAGCATAAACTCTAATGTTCTTCCAGACAGCAAGAGGCAACCTCAGCTTGAATAAATTCTGTCTGTTAGCAATGCAGACACCAGACAGGCCCATGGGGCTGTTTTCATCTCTCTCACTAGCTTCTTACACAAGTTGGGATGAGCTGCTTAATCACCTTCTGCCTCATTTTTCCCTCTTTAATATGGGGAAACAGGGAACAACTTCCTGTGAAAGCGGCTCAAGTGGCAAAAGCAGTATGTGAACGAGATTTTGGGCAAGCAAGAGCTTAGCCATGTTTATCAGTCCTGCATTACTACCACAGGTTTAAGATTCTGACAGAAAAGACAGAAGTGCTGTTATTTTTGGTTCCACCTTGTCTTATCAATTCTCAAAGAGAAGGAGGCCAAAGATAAAAGTGTTCTGAGATATCACAGTAATGAAGCCAATTAGAGAAATAATGTAGCTCCAGACAGCTTG
This sequence comes from Cyanoderma ruficeps, assembly GCA_008694505.1. Lineage (NCBI taxonomy): Eukaryota > Metazoa > Chordata > Aves > Passeriformes > Timaliidae > Cyanoderma > Cyanoderma ruficeps. The sequence goes on along the minus strand of VZDJ01007747.1, from coordinate 3,429,113 downwards.
ACCTAGATATGTAGCTGTTCCAGAGAGGTTCCTTGCCTTTCTTCAGGTAAGAGTGGGTCTGAAGTCCCCACACAGCTGAAAATCCAAAGAAGCCATAGCCAAACACCTCTTTCATCACCATTAAAAGGATACACTTTAGCTTTCTCAGGGTCAACCAGGGAATAGGCAGAGATGAGCTGTGCCAGAGTATGCACATCTTTTGGGTTTTGCCTTTGTAGAGGAAAAAACAAAACAAAACAGAAAAGGACCAAGTTACCAATGTTATTCATCTCAAAGACTGGTAACACCACACAGTGCTTGCTGCTGCAGCACAATTGCTATCTTTGGGGACAGGCATGTTAGTATGTGCTCTCCTCCAGAGCATACCACCAAACATCACTGGTGTGGATAAAGGGAGGTGCAGACAACTTCACAGTATCATGAAGCAGGCAACAGAAGATGAAAAACCCAGTAGCAAAGGCAAGTTAACACTCCCCCCAATAAAAGATCCCATTAAGTGCACAACAGAAACTAAAACCTAGACATCCATGTTTATGTAGCACTAGAAAAAGCTGCATTCCAGTCCCCAAAACAATGTTCACTGCACACAGGGGGCTTCTGGGATAAGTCTACTAGGTTATCAAGTGAACATCAACCATATATCAAATTAATTATCTCCCCTTCTTCCAAAATACAGTCTTGCATTGAAGCCCTTATGCAAATGCAACTCACAAGGACAGCTACCAGTCAATCAAAATTGTCAGACACTGCCTGCCACCAGACAGCTTGCAGAGGACTCTGGGTGGAGACCTGCTGCCCAGTGACCATCCAACTCACTTCCAGAGCTCCTCCAAGTCGCTGATTGCTTCCTTCTTCCTGCCATGCTTTAGCTTGAAGTTGGCAGCTTCCCTTATGAGTGACAAATGGACAGGAGACTTTGGCTGAAAGACACAGCAGCCATGATTAGTTCCTTATTATCACAGCATGGAGCCCAGCTCTAGCTGACTTTAATGCCCCTGAGGCTTGGCCAAGGAGAACTAAGTTAACATCTTGTCACGCAGAAAGTAGAGCCCTTTTGCACTCTGGGAAGTGAGGCAGAACTGCATGGGATAAGGCAGCTTGCTGCTCCACCATGTTCTCCCATCAGGGAGAAGTCCTGATGGCTACATTTAGGCAACCTTTGATGCCACTTTCCTAATCTGACAGGAGCTGCTGCTCCCTATTTGTAACACATCTAAAATACTATATTATTGATAAATGCTCACTAAACAGGAGGTCATGTGTCTCCAAACCCGAAGCTGGATAACTGCTGGGACTACGCATCAACAGGAAAAGCTGAACTGGACTAGCTAGAAAATCCAGGACAGATTCTTGCACATTAGCTGCTCTGGTCTGACTTGCCTGGTATTGCTGATACCACTGGATAGCCTGTGTGAAGACTTCAATTGCACTGTCAATATCCTCTTCATGGCTGTACATTGTCACCAACGCAGACACCTGCAAACATTCAAGAGCAGTATATGGCAGATCTTCATGCAAATTGTCTATAGCCAGAATCTCAGCAGTTAAATGATGGGACTTCCCAAAAGCAAAGTCAGTGTGAGCTTTCTGCTCTGTCCCTAAAAAACAGCTGTGGGAACAGGCAGGATATCCAGGCCAGATCTTCCTACCCAAGTCACTCCCAAAGGAACATCCCCATCATCCTTTTCCTATGGCACAAGCCTATGATTGCATTCAGAGAAGGAGCCTTCCTGTCTTGGCAATTTATTTGCTTATCACAGGACTCAGTTTCATTAGAAAACCTTTTTCATCCCCCATTCTCTACCCCAAGAGCTATGAAAAAAGAAATCAGCACTGAAGAGATTATAAGGATACCATCCATTTGCTGACATCCCAATCATAAGTAGAGGTGATTCAAGGCAAGGAGCTGTTATTGTTAACTGCCCCTATAAATTATTTTGATCATTCACATTACACCTGGAACAGATCCACAACTATCAGCCCCTGTTCAAGATGCTTATGCTGAACATGTGAGCATTTACAAGGCCATCAAGCTTTTCTGAATACCAGAGGGATATGCATGCAGACCAGGGTGATGCTGCAGGGATGAAACACAGCACTTTCCCCCTAAAACCTGCTCTCCCCTAAAGCTGCTTCTAAAACATCCCAACAGCACATACTAGCAACCGACAGTTGCTCCAGTCATGTTATGCAAGTAAATCCATGCAACATGCAGGACTGGGAGATTACCAGGGAGTGGGAACATAGGCACAGAGCATCCCTCTGACAGGCAGAGTATTTCTGTGGCTACATTCAGGCTATCTGAAGCAAGTTATAATACCACCTTTGTCCAAGACAAGGAAGATGGGCTCAGAATCCCTGCAGACACTCAAGTCAAGTGGAAACCATGTCAGAGGCAAAAAGGAGCAGGCAGTGCAAAGCTCTCCTACAAGGGAAAAACCTTACACAGTTCAGATTGAGTTCTGCTTACCATACCAGGCTTGTGCTGCAGTTCTTCTATGCTCCTCAGGATCATACAGGCTTTGGTGACACTGCCTAGAAGAGAAACAAAGAACACACTCTGAACACAACACCTGATACCACCAGTGAACTTCGAGCCACAAGTAAACAATGGGGACAGAACAATTCCCCTTTCACATCATCTCCCCCATTCCAGAAATTAAGGACAGGCCTCCACACAATGGACCTTTTTGCTCTTGCCACATCCTGCAAGGGTTCAGGAGCAAGCTTTGGCTACCAGGGAGCTCTCTTCAAGCTCAAGTCTGTGCTGCCTGACTGAACACAGGAATGGTATCATTATGGAGCCTCACACTGCTCCCAAAATTATCCTGTGCCAGAAGAGATTCAGCCCTGTTGTTCAGACTGTGAGCATTTCTCCGGCAATCTGTGGAGCCTGTGTATCCAGACATGAAGCTATCAGCATTATCCTGCCATAGCTAAATATATGTATCACCTGACTGAAAATATCTCTGCTCTGTACCCCTGTCACAACAGTGACTGCAGCAAAGATTGCCCTGAAGTCTGGTTTTCTTACCCCCTGTACCATTATCCCAACACTTCCCAACAAAGGAGGACACTAGATACCTTGAGCAATTTTTAGCTGGGCCATCGTCAGCTTGATCTCAACTGCATTGGCAGGGTGCTGGTCTGCAAAGTCCTGAGAGTCAGAAGAAACAACAATTCAACTTGTGTGTGGGCACCAGGCTGCTGCTTTGGTGACTCATATGTCGCACTCAGTCACAGCAAGCTGGCAACAGCCAAAGGAAGCTTTCCAGCACAGGCAGGCTTCAGCACAGAGCAGAGAAGAACCCCAAGTGTGCCATTTCAGATTTCTGTCCCAGGCCACTCACTCCCTCCAAAGAAGGGTGTTGCAAACTGCTTGCAAGCAGAGCAGCAAAGTCTACTGCTTACCCTAGAAGATAAGGTTCTTAACTTACAGCTTCTTAAGCATAAAAATCAGAGGTGTAAGGGAATTACTTCTCTTTAAAAGAACTACTTCTCTTTAAAAGAAGAATTATTCAATTGGGTGTGAAGGCTTTCCAGCAGCATTAATCAAACCAAAACAAGGGGTCAAATACCCCTGGAAATTTAAACCAAACACAATAAACTTAAGGAAAACAGCACAGCAGAACACAAAGCACGAATTTAAAGTTGGCTGGGCCAACTTTCTCTTAAGTTACCTGCAGAAGCCCTACAGCCTTTGCATGCTGCTTCTCACGACACAGCTGGGCTGCCTGGATGAGCACAGGGAGCAGGTGCTCAGGGCTCTGGGACTGCAGGCTCGCTGACAGCTTGCGGCACTGATCTGCCTGGAGTGGAAAGAGAGAACACACTTCTCTCAACCTCTGTGAGCACCTTACACAGGGCTAAGAAACCAACAGTATCTAAGAAGAGTTAGTAGTGATGACTCCTCTCAAATGAGTACACAGAATCAACAAGTCCTCTTAGGGCACTTCAGACACATCTAAGAACCCCCACATCCCTTTTGTCTTCTAGTTATCTCCACACCATCCTCCCTACAGCAATACCCAAGTCACTGAAGATACAAGTCACAGATAGTTGTGCTTTTAGGGATTACTTTGTTTTTCTGCTCACTTACGTGCCTAAACAAAATGATCTTATCTTCTGACATAGCACAGTTGCATCTCCATTTTTGCCCAGTCCAACTCCCATGGATTTAATCCGTAGCTACTTACTGCAGATCAGTTTCCCCTACCTGGTTAGTGTACATTGCAAGCAAAGCTTTGTTGAATTCAATCGCCTGGAGCTGCTTCTTGGAGAGTTTATGCTCAACACCTTCTGCATTGGTCAACTTCACCTTTTTCTTTGAATCAAAGACATTTTGGTCCTGGGGAAATTGCACATCATGAGAAGATTTCACTACATTCCTTGAAGAAAAGGTCCCTGGGTCTGCAATTTAACTAATGTTTAAGAAAACATCTTCACTGATTATCTCCCTTCTCTCTTCAGAAGCAGAGAAGCAAACTGAGTAACCACAATAAAAGCTGTAAGGTAATTCTATACCTTGTTAATTGTGATGATATTATTTGCAATGACAGCAAGGAGTCCTACATCTGTTGGCCTGCAGGTAAGAAAAGCAGAAAGCATACTGTTACTGAACAGCAGTCTCTCACAGATGAAGGCTGAGCATTTGTTTTTAAAAAACCTCTTACTTCAACTTGATTATTTGATTGTAGAGCTGTAGAGCATCCTCTGTACGGCCCTGCAGTTGCATGATATAAGCCATCTGACCATGAATAATAGCCAGTTCAGCCTCAATGTCTTCCTCTGTCACATCCTGAAGGAAAATCAAAGCAAAAGGTAAAAAGCTGCTATGTCACTACTCTTCCCCTGGCTTCAGCATTCTGCTGGCAGATGTCTGCAAACATTCCTGGGCAGTACTAGCGGCAAAGTACCCCAGCTACCACAGGTAAGGTTGTAGCCACAGCATAGATAGACATACATCTGAGTTAAACTGGGAGAGAAGAAAGCTTCACCTACCCCAGTGAGAATCTGAAGATTACCTTAACTTGTACATTCAATCTGCCCCTCTGCAATGATTGGTTACAAATTCCCTGTTTGTCCCCGCTCACTCAGCATGTTCATGCCTAGCAGGGGTAGGTCACAGGGAGGTTTCAGACAACCTGGACCCTTCTACCTGCATCGGAACAGGCAACTATGCAAGCAGCACAGCAGCAAACAGCTTGCAGTGTCAGCTGCCCTCCTGCAACAGCCATGCTGGCTGCCCCAGCCTCACGAGCTGGTACCAGCAGAGCAGCCCTGGCTCTCCTCTGGCTCTCTGCACTTTGTGACTGCACCCTTGCTCCCGCTGCTGCAAAGCAAATGCTCTCCTGAACAACATCAGGAACTTACAGAGTCTTCGGACAGCGACTGGCGGCACAGCTCTACAAGGAAAAACAAATTGAAAACAATTTAGAAGGCTTTAGGGGGAAAAAAAAACAGGCAAGAAGCACAGGGGAACATAGAACTTTTTCATGTATTCCTGAAACTTCTGCAGCACTACAAGTGCACAGCAGATTACCAGTCTGATGATGGATGGGACTAAGCATGAGAGAGCAGACTACATGATGCAGAAGGAACTATCAAATGCACAGAAGATATTGTCCCTCGCAGACACTCATTTTCTCCCCTGAGCAAACTTCCTTAAACCTAACTCCTGATCTTTACAATAGGGATCATTCAGCTGCAACTGCTCACTGGTCTTGTGAGTGGAGCGCTGCAAGCTCGCAATATTCAGCTTAAATCGCCCTTTATGGGGCAGCAGTTCTGTAGTTCTCAGTACCCATACTAGTCACTTCTTCACTTTCTCATCCTTCACCAGAACATCACTTGTTTGCTCTCCAAAGGACTACTATCAAAGGACATAGGCTCAAATTGCACATGCTTATCAGCTGTATGGGACAGTTGTTATTCTTCATCAAAACTGGGACAGAACTGACCTATTTATCTGCAAGAGCAATTAGATCAGACAGAAACTAGTCCTTCCGAGCTCTTTCCCCATATTTTTTTTAACACACAAAATCCTCCTTTGATCCCATAGAAAAAAAATCCTCTTTGCTAAAAAGCTCATTTACTGGCTTATACTAATTCATACCATGAAGTATTTTGAACTTTTATACCATGTTTTTAAATACGTACTCATACTAACAAAATCAGGAGTTAGAATAGATGAGACATCTCATGTTTATGAGATTACACTCACATCTACTTCCTGCTTCAAAAAAATTCACCAAGTTATTGAATACAAATCAGAGGGCTGTAGGAAAGCCAGGAGATGGCACATGCTGCATGGCTCTGGAAAAGAGCTGCAGAGAACACTTCCCCAAAAACACCACCTTCGCAACAAATCCTGCTGTTGGTCAGTTTTTAAATTCTCAAAATCTTTTTCCCTCTCATTTGTGTCTACAGAGAGCAAATAACTGCTTCTATCACACAAAGTTTCTCTCAGCTCACCAGGCTTTTACCTTCTGCTTTCTGGAGTTTTTTCATTGCTTCATTCAGCTTTCCTTGCCCAATCAATGCACATGCACTGTTATAACACAGCTCGTAGGTAGCTTCTCGAAGGCCTAAATCCTCCTAGCATGAAAAACAAATATAACATTGCATAAATACCAACTGATCTGTACAGATTTGACAGGCAACAGAGACAAACCATAGCTCTCCTGTACATTCAAACTAATCCTTGAAAAATAAATTTAAGAAACAAATTTAACAGGGCACACACCTGGCAAGTAAGTTGCGGCATAAAGGATCTTCCCTCACACTGCACAAAGTCAGAGGCAACAGACAAAGCAGCAAGGAAATTCCAGCCTGAACCTGGGGACTACTTAGGCTGGTACAAGCGGGCAAGTAAGAATTGTTGCTCTAGAAGATTAGAAAGTGGATGCACAGCACTGAAGAGGAAGCTGAGCATACTGTGCACACCTTCAAGGACAAGGATTTCTAAACAAATGTAAACATTACAATCTGCAGTGTTCATTAACAAAAATATTCCCAAGCATTGCTGGGTGATCAGAGCAACTAGCTTTAAGCCTGGGCAAGAGGGTAATGAGAGACAAAAGTAATAGTCACCAGAGGTGTTCGTTAATGCAGGTTCAGAAAGATCTACTTCCTGCTCTGCTGTGACATCTAGCAGTACAAGCTCTCTAGAGATCAAAGGTGAAGTATAATTCATGAACAATATCAGCATTTATTCCACCATACAGGGAAAACCACTATGTGATCTTCAACACAGTCAGAAACCTTTACGAGACAGGAACATATTTCTGTCCTGCTCAGTACCTACAATTCCAATATAATTTGCACCCTTTATTCCTTGGCTCTCACTCTTACACCCATAGACACACATACTCACTTACTGGCACCACCTTCTCCCACGTGCTTTGTGCTGCCACAACAGCAGAGAGGTTGGTTTTTCTCTCCTCCTCATACTCATCCTGGGAGTTGCGGATGAGATCCCTGTACGCAGCCAGGCAATCATCATAACGCTCCAGTCTGTACAACTGAGGAAGGAAAGGCATTAGCTCTCAGAACAGTGTTTTTCTGTACATGTTGGTAACTACAGCCTCCTTCCTCCCTCCCCATAGACTGGGAGCAGCAGAGCATCGTATGTTTTAAGCTGAACATTACTAACATTTGCATCTACCTTTAAGGGCAAACTATATAAACTACACTTTCAAGCACTCAAGCAATGATACCAGATACCTGCACAAAAATGACACAGCTCTTACTCCTACAACAGCTTCTTTAAAAGCAGCAGTTTACTCAGTTTTGGCCTCAAAAAGCCTTCTTCCAAATTAGATCGCCTCTCTAAGAAAGAAATTAAATGAATGGTCTTTCATGCAGCTGAGAGAAGACAGCCAATTCTTCACAAAACTGTTCTGATCAACCAGGAAAAAGCATAACTTCTTTTCTGCATCCACTTTTAGTGCCTGAGACATCAGGTCCCACAAACCATTCCTGAACAGGTATCTAATGCAAAGAGATGGCTGAACCACAAACAAATCCCATCAGATCTCTTCCTTCCTCAACCAGATGGCTAATACCAGTCCAGACCCAGGAAGGGAGTGGAAGTCACAAATGTACCGTTTTGGTTCTGTGGGAATAAGATGATGACTCTACTGCCAGAAACAGGCAACTGAAGCTCCACAGACGTTTGAGCAGTTGGAACCATACCTGTCCTTACCTTCAAGCCAGAGAAGGAAATTCTGTCCCCATACTTGCCCCCATTAGAGGAGGGACAAGGCATCCAGCATATGAAACTCCCACCAGGAAGAAAAGCTTGTAATTACCACTTGTCCGTAGAGCTCCTTCAGTTTGTCTGTCTGCTGACTGGCACTCTGAATGGTCTTGAGAGCGCTTTCAATACGGTTCAACCTGTACTCACAGTAGGCCTTCTCAAAGGCAATAACGTCACTGCAAGGACAAGACAAAGGCTGACAGCATGCACTAGTCTCCATTCAACAGCCTTCACTCACATATAACCAGCCCTAATTAGTCACAGACTGCTACATAACCAAAACTCCAAAACACATCATCCCAGATTACTGAATTATGTATCTGTTGAGCACTGAAAGTATCTTTTATCCACTTGGTGTTCAACAGAGAAAGTATATCAAAACTTCATCCTAAAAAAGGTTCCTTTTTAATGGCATTTCCACACACTTTGTATTCCAAATCGTCTCTGCTCCACACCGCCTACTATTTATGCTAATCAAATGCTTAAAAGGTAAAACAATAGCAAACTTCATGAAAGGAGAAGGCATTACATTGCGAAGAAATATTGTTACAGCAAACCCTTAAAGACAATCGACTGACAGAGAGAGGAAAAGGTACAAAACAGTCAACTTACAGGCCAGTACCAAGGCAAAGGTAACATTAACCTATTTTGAAATATCATGGCAGCAGAACTGCAGCAAAAGGGTTTGCTTTTGCCAATATAAAACTGGCTTCAAAGCAAGCTCACACCAGCAGGGAAGCATTCTCCAAGAATCAGAGCCTTGAATGCTATGTTCCACCCACCCCCTGAGTTACCACTTAAGCCAAAGGAAAATTAATCACCAATTCCTTTAGTTCATGCCTAGCGCCACTTATTGTTATTATAAATGATCTCAATTCAACTGAGTATTAAGGAAGTTTGAAAATTAATGGCATTTGGAATTAAAGCAAAGCAGCCTCAGTGCAGGATAGGAAAACTTCAAGAGAGAAGAACCACTACTTTCCTTGCTCTGCAGGACATAGAAACAGACACACAGCAGAATAAGCCGAAAGAAGTTATAGGAAGAACTCTGAAACCAATTGAATAAAAAAAAAAGCCTCCTCCTTACCATACAATAAAATAATAAGCTAAAAAACTTGAATTAAACTCCTTTTGTCTCAGGAAAGAAGGAACTGGTAAACAGGGTAATTACATGTTATTCAGATGCGAACAAAAACAAAGGTACTTTGAACTTCCACACTGAACTTCCACACACCTTTCTGGGAAATTTCTTAATAAGAACAGTATCTGAAATACAAAAATTTTTCTGCCAGACAGTTCTTGAGTAGCACTTTTCATCCTTGTTGCTGCACAAAGAGCATCCTTATGAGGAACAAAATTAGAATCTTAAGGACACAAATGGGAAACTTGACTTGTTCTCAAACACAATCTGTCTCCAAGGTCCTGGTTTTGAGAGGATGCACAAAAAGTTTGCATCACCCCAAAAGCTGAGGCAGTTCCTTCAGGCTGGCAAAGCAAAGGACCCCAAGGAAGCGTAGAGTGAGATAGTCAAGCAAAGCCAACAGCTCCCTGCCACCAGCAAAGGCTTCTCCCTTCTCACTTCCCTCCCAGAGAGATGTGTCCCCTTCCCTTGTACCAGTCATGCTACCCAGCCACATCTACAAGCAGAATCAGCACATGAAGGTGGCTGAAAATTCAGTTAGGGACAATCCCTTCACCAATAACAGTAAGATGTTAGACTACCTCAAACTCAACCAGACCCTGTCTCACTCCCTCCCATAAATAAGTGTGTCACTGAGAAGACCAACCCCAATGTCTCTGAGCATATCCTGGTCTTTATTTTGCTGCTTTATTAGTCCCTTTCACTGAAGCTGCAGCAGCTTCTCAAGGACTCGGGAGTTTCATATTTTGCAGAGCACAGCAAGACACAACTCACCTGGTTAACACTTTAGTGTGGGTATTGATTACACCAAGGGCTTCCTTGAAGTTCCCATTCTGGATAAGACACACTACTTTACACTGAAGTGCAGTCACATCATCTTTGTTGATCTGCAGTACTGGAGGAGAAATCAGTTTCAACACAATGATCCAACTCAAACACACCTGGGCTTTGTAAGAGACTCATATTATTAGAGCTGCAAAAACCCATCCTAGAGAGTGGTCACATCAACTTAAAGCACCCTGGCATGGCTTGCTTTGGCTCAGATCATGAAATAAACCCCAGCAGGACAAAAGAATCCAGCATAAATCCTGAACTTACCAGAAGCATGCATTGTGCTAACATGTCTGGAAAAGAGCTGCACCAAAGGGGCTAGACACACCTGGGGAAGCCTTTCCTCACCACTGCACTTCCAGGCAGAGAACACAGTGCCAAGGCCCCAGTGCCACGTAAAGAATACTCAGGAAGGAAAACAGCTGGTACAGAAGAGCAGTGTGGCATTTGTCAGGGAGTCACTTTACACACTAAAACTTTCTGCCAGTGGATGACAGTGAGGGACAACTAGAAGAGAGGGCATGGGTTTTGCTAGTTGATTTTTTTCATGGATGCCAGCTTTTCCAGGACAGGAGATGCATCCCTACGGCCTACCAGCAGCAAAGGCAGAACTTTTAACCACAATGTGCCTTATACTGCAATCCCGTTTTGGATGCCAAACCATCAAAACAACATCTCAACATGAACCCACCGTTTCAAGCAAGTTATTGCTCCCAAGTCAGTTAGTCCATACGCACAACAGCACTTCTCCAGTTCCCGGAGGAAAAGCCCACCTTCCTCCCATGATCAAAACGGAAGGAAAACCCACAACTAACTCCGAAGATCTGACCCACACCAATGGATGCGTGATGCAACACAAGCACCCGATAGTCGCGGTACAGCAGCGGACTCTGAACCCCAGCTTCCCCTCTACCCCACCACAGTAAGATCCCCGGAGCCTTTGCCCGCAGCCCTGCTCCCGGCACGAAACCTACGGACGGACACCACCCGCTCCCCGCCACACCGCAGCGCCCCTCCACAAGGCCACCGCGCCCGGGCAGAGACCACAGACCCGCGGGGCGGCACTGTCGCCGCACTCACTCTTATTGACGGACTTGAGTGCGCGGGCGAAGTCGCCATTCTGGCCGCAGCGGTTCACCTCGCTCCACAGCCCCGCCGCCGCCGCCGCCCCCGCGGCCGCCGCCATCTTGGCACCGGGACCAGACACACGTCGCGGGGGTGGTGCTGCACCGGAAACGGAAGTGCCGAGCCGGGCCCCGCCCCCAGCCGGTGCCGGGCTCTTCCGGCAGCCCCGCCGTGCCCGGGGCCGCTCCTGGGCCGGTTCGCTGTGGTTGTCTTAGTGCCCTGCAGCTTCCTGCTGCTGCGGGCATGAGGTACAACAGGGGCGGGTTCTGCACCTGGGAATCCCGGTGGTGTGTATAGACCGGGGAACGAGAGGCTGGAGAGCAGCGCTGCAGAAAGGGAGCTGGGGGTCCTGGTCCATGGCAATTGAATGTGGGTCACTGAGCCCTGGTAGCCAGGAGGGCCAACCCTGTCCTGGGAGCATCAGGCACAGCCAAGGAAGGGAAGGGATTGTCCCGTTCTGCTCTGGGGTCACCTCGAGTGCTGGGGGCAGTTCTGGGTGCCACAACATACAAAAAAACATAAAAAAAAAATTGAGCTGTTACAGTGTCCAAAGAACGGTAAAGGGCCTTGAGAGGAAGCCCTGTGAAGAGCACTGGAAGCCACTTGGTTTGTTCAGCCTGGAGGGGAGAAGGGAGACATCATTGTGGCCTTCAGCATCCTCATGAGAGGAAGAGGAGGGGCAAGTACCGACCGCTTCACTCTGGTGACAGGACTCAAGGAGACGGAATGGAGCTGCCAGGGAAGGTCTAGGCTACATATCAGGAAAAGCTTCTTCATCCAGAGGGCGGTCAGGCACTGGAACAAGTTCCCCAGGGAAGAGGCCACAGCACCAAGCCTGACAGAATTCAAGAAGCTTTCAGACAATGCTGTCAGGCACATGGTGTGATTCTGGGGATGGTCCTGCACAGGGACTGGAGTTGGACTCAGTCATCCTGATAGGTCTCTTCCAGCTCAGCATATTCAGTGATTCTACTGATATAATTTGCTTTCATGAAAAAGCTCTGCAATTGTAGCACCTTAGTTATTGCCAAATAACTCCACCCCCCTTCCAATGTTTTGAAACTCCACACCAAAGTGAGTATGTGTGTAGTGAGGGAAGGGGTGATGGATCACCCCTAAAGGATTTTCCACCAACTCCTATTAGTTTCTTCTGCTAAAAGACTGGCATCAGTCATCAATTTTCAAATTTCAGAAATGTCATGATTACAATATATCACAAAGGCTGTGTGGTTTTTTAAAATAAAAATTATAGAGTTATAAATATGTCAGAGGGTTAAGGTGGCCATCACTTTGTGTAACACCCCCAACATACCAGGATTTGGCTTTCAAACAGAAACTGAAGAAAAAACTGCAATGTGAGACAAGACCAACAAAGTCAGCTCAGTGCAACTTTGACACTGGAGCCTCTCTTTATAAAGCAGTCCCAGGTAAAAACCACAAATACTTGCACTGAAGGACTACTGTGCAGTCTGGTGTCATCTCTTCCACAGGAGTAACAACCATATTAAAGAAAGGAAAAAGAACGGTTAATACTTCAAACAAAATACTCTTTTTATTAGAGTATTTTTGATTAAACATACAGAACTCAAGATTGCTATTTAAAATTTGTATCGCTCAAAGTTTTTCCCTCTAGAAGGATGGTAACACAATCTCAGTGCATATTATATGGAAGGATCATACCTCTCAAGTGTCCCACTCATAAATCAGAGCAACACTGCATGTACTTGGTGTGCAAGCAAGGAGGGAGTGCTGTAATGCAATTAACTAACAAAAAATGCACCACCAATACACACACAGTCAGCTCCACAGCCAGTCATCAGAGAGTAGCATCACATGGCTTCAGGAATGAAGAAGAAAACAGTTCTTGACCATGAAAAAGTAATAGGTAACAGACTCATATTTGTACGAGTCCTAGGTATTCCTCCCTTGTGAGGTCTGCAACTTTAGCCACTGGTTTGGAGGATTTTTCTGAAGCCTCCATTGTACTGGGGGCGTGGGCAGAAATCTTGCTGAAAAAGGGGAAGGAACACGTGATCCTACAGCCCTTGTGCAGCTCCAGGTGCCACCATCACGGGCAGCCTGGTGAAGCACTTGCTTACGCCTGAAATACATCTGCTGGGGACTGGCTTCTGCACTGAAACCTTGGCACCTGCTTGTTCCTCTGTTCCACACACAGGACATGGACAAAGTAGTGTGTGGAGGCACCTACAGCCCAGCTGCCCCCACCTGCCAGTACAAGTTCCTGTCAGCTTTTGTATATATCCATAGACATTTATGAACAAATGTATATATATGCAAACTTTATACCTTGTTTGCATCCACACACAAATACTACAGCCAAGACCTGCAGTTCTGTGCCTTTTCATACTGTTGAGCAAAACCTAAGCAATTGTCAGTTTTCAATTACACATGGTTAAGTTTCTTACTTACTTACTTTTAAAGTGACCTACATTTAAAGAATTGAAAAATACAGTTTAGAAGTAAACTTGGTCAAGGTCATCACTGCACAAGGTTCAGGCAAATCTGGTTAAGTGGTATTCATCAGCTGTGCTGTGATGGAATGTCCAATGGCAGATTTCTTCAAATGAAAAATCCAGACAATTGAGAGGTATGCAGAAAACTTGTCTTAAATACTTGAAGCTACATGTGCAATCTTACAGAACACAAGCTACAGTTACAGACATAACAGTAAATCTTATTAACCAATAGTGCATGAGAACTTAAAAACAGTCAGTGAAATCAGTTCAGCCAGTGACTTCCAAGAAAGTCGTACCTCAGCTGCATTGAGGGGGGGAAAAAAAGAAAAAAAAGGGAGGGGGAAACTCATTCTTAGTCAAGTTTAACATGAAGTTTTAATCTACATTTTAAAACCTGTTTTATTATATATTTGTATATATATGCTATGTATAAAATAAATTAAAAAGGGGGAGGAGGAAATAGCTTCGTATATGCGTCAAATTAACACAGACCAGTAGTTCCATAAATGAGTATTTTACCATCTTTGTCGTAAGAAGTTGACATAAAAGTTCAAAACCATACAATACTTATAAATAGAGTTCAAAAGGTACTTTTTTTAAAAAATGGAATTTAAACATCATTTTGTCTTCCCGTACAATACACTTCAGTTTTGTATGTCAGCATCGATACATTTACAGAGTATTTGAATGTCACATCCACAGAATCGGTAACAAAGCAGGTAAAAGAGCTAATGGTGTTAAAATTCAGGACTTTTTTTACCAAATAACTCTACCTGCTCCTCAGCCTCCTGAAATGAAGGCCATCAACATTCAACACCCAGTCTGAGACATGGGCAGAAGAAAATCTGCAACCGGTACTCTCCAACCCACCTTGCCCCTGCTAAAATATAGCAACAATCTATTGGTCTGGTAATTGGCAATGGTGGTGGACAAACTCTTACCTCCATTCAGCTTGTATATAATTTAATCCTGGTATTAAAAAAAAATAAAAATTGAAACATGGTATTAATGCTTAACTTAAAAAACAAAAACCAAAAAAACCCCATCAACACCCCCTGACCTTAAATCTTTGAAACTATGTTTAAATGTTGTTCCTGGTTTAAAGCTTCACATAAAACATTGGACAGAAGGATGACAATTTTAAACCAAGAGAGCACCTAAAAACATACCATAGGTAAAAATGAAATCAATCATCTCTCCACTTCATAAAAACGTAGAAACCCTGTCAGCAACAGTAGTACACTCAGAACGAACAACGTCAAAAGGAGCATCTAGAATACGCAAGAGGCTTGCTACGCTACTTCTCTTTATTGCCCATTCTCTCATTTGTATGGATGGCCACTGCATGACAAGATGCCTGTGGATAGTTCTCTGATCTTCCTTTCACCACTGCTGCCAGCTGAAGTCGTCATTGCTGCCAAAGACCAAGAAAAATCCTAGGATCGTGGCAAAGATGACTGTATTCCCGGTAAGCACGAGTGCACATGCGCCCCAGTAAATCTGTGAACAGTGGGATTCAGTTAGATACATCTGGAGCTGAACACTAACAAGACAAAAGGTAACATCCTCCCATTCTCAACAAAGTTCAGTAACATGTCCACTATGCAAGAGGCATCATTATTTGTGGTCACACCAAGCAGCCTGGGTTTACCCAAAATTACTTGACAAATTCACAGCCAGCCAAGCAGCACTGCAAGTTTCTTCTAGCTGTACTCAAAGCACTGGCTAGCAGGCACAACTGGTTTGGTATGTAAAATAAGGCTAGAAAAGAGCATCAAACACATCTGCAGCCCAGGTATGCTGTAAGACTCTTTAGAACAGGTATTTAAGGTCTTCAAAACACCAGCAGATATCCCAGTAACAAAAAAGGAAGTGGATGTTTTCACAGGAGAGTAAGTGGATTACTCAAAGGGTGTGAGGCATTCAAACTGCCCATCTGAGCTATTCTTGCCTGAAGACATTTATGAAAGTGCACTCCATGTTTTTTGACTCAGGAGTGCTTTCTGACATTCATACAAACAAAGTGAACTTTTAAAGTATTTTAGTGAAAAGCTGTATACTGGGAAATATGTAATGAGAACCTGGAAGTTTAAGAAAATAACACCAATATCATTTACAGTGAGTACAAAAATGTTTTTTTATCTGTTTGCTTGTTTATTCATGCTGCTATAGCCAAACTATTCCACAAAGTGTCTTCAATGTATTCTTTACACTTCTGTATTTGGTTACTTCCCTGTTAAGTTTTCACAGTATTTTCTGTCTCATTTTCTCTGCATTGCATTGTTAGGCTTTATCCTATGACCACGTGAAGCAATTGGCAATCATGATGTTCTGGCATGCTCCCGTTTCTGTACTGATTTTTCTTGCCCAAAACCAAAAAATCTTACTCTGGTTCCAAAAGTACATAACTGTAAGTTATTTAGTACATGAAAGCTTTACCTTCAATAAACAAACACAAAGAACAAAGTTTTCTAGAAAAAAAAAAGGCAATCACAGGTTGAAATATTACTAACCAGTTCTGCTCTTGCAAACACTATGGGCAGCCCAAATGCTGAAACCACAATGCCTGTTGTAAGGAATATCGCCAGCTCCTTGCAGGCATTACTTGTAGCATCCGTGTCATCTACCAATCTTCTTGCTATGCAGTATGGGATAGGAGAAAGGATGTAAAAAAACAGAACAAACAGTGGCCAGTACTGGCTGAAAAAGAAAGGAGAAGAAAAGTCTTAGTTATCTGGACTTCCTGCTCCTCCTAAAATCAATGCAAGGCATTTTCCCCATCCAGCATCCCCATTTAGGAAAGACAGACCAGCCCAGAGAAGGCAATTCCTTTGCCTTGGAATGAGCGGACATTAATCCAACAGACCACGTGCGTGAGTGGCTTCAGCTGACCTCAACGGCAGCAGAGCTCACTAACAGGATATTCAAAAAGCAAGATTTCACTAAGCAAGCCTAAATCTAATGCGAGATCACAAGGTGAGCTCAACTCCAAGTTAATCCTGTCAGCTCTTCTTAAGACACCCCCCTGCAGCACCCCAGACTAGATTTCTCAGGCACATTGTTTCAATAAAACCTCACTGCATTGTTTGAAGCACAATTGCTTATGCATTTGGGTCTCCTTCCCAAGGGTTTGTGTCATTAGTACTGGTTTTATAATGAAAGCAAGCTGGCCTAGGAATTCTAGTCATATATGTAGAATCTGCAATTCACAACCAATAACAGATCTATCGACAGGACATTTGGTATTTATTCCACAGTGAATAAGTTAATTTAAAATATGTTCTGTAAAGTCAACATTCACTTGCAAAGAGTGAAAGCCATAGGCATTACTATCTGATCACTTGGTCTGCTACTTTGAATCTCCTGAAAACCATGAAACAGGGCTCAATGTCGGGAAAGTACAGATAGCAGCTGTAATTCCTCGAGATGCTAACTTAGAAGAGTGGGACACAGCCAAGGATCCACCTGATTGTCACCGACAGCCCAGCTACCTCTCGGCAGCCACAGAAAATGCAAATGTTTCCTTGGATAACACACACTTGCTGTCTGATGGCCAGCCACAGCGGGACACCAGTCGAGACAGTCAGAGCAATGCATCCTTTCACAGTTTGCAGACAGGACTGGTAGTGTAACTTTTGCTGCCATTACTTTTTAGGATTAATTAAATCCTGGATGGTCTCTTTTTTTTCCTCCCCACCCCAATCTTTTGAAGCAAAAGCCGAAACAGCCCAACCAGCCAAAAAACATCCCTCGATAACCCCACCCAAAAAACCTGAGGTCTTTCCTACACAGAGAGGACTATCAGTCCACCATTGTGGACGCCGGACTCCTCTGAAGTTACAAGAGGAGTAACAAAGACACAGAAGAATAGAAGGAGAGTGCACGATACTTGTATTGGGGCAGGGCACATCCGAGCATCAAGAACATCAGTCCGACCGCTCCCCCAAAGGACAGGCTGATCAGCGCTACAACGAGAACAAATCGAACCAATATGAAGGGTGCACCGCACCGTGCAAAACACCGTCCGCCGCCCGCAAACGAACGCGGGGCTCGGCGCAGCCCCGGCCTCCCGGCGGAGCGGAGGCACTCGGGCTCCCGCGGCCGCTCCCGGCCCCTCCCGCCCGAGGGCCCGCCTGGCCCGGCCGGGCCCGGCCCCTCCCCGTGCGGGCCGCGCGCGCCCGCCGTTCCCGGCCGCCCCGCGCCGCCCCGCGCGTACCTTTGATTCCCGCCATGGCGCCGCCCGTCCCGCCAACCGCGCGGCACCGGAGAGGCGCGCGCCGGGAACCGGAAGTGCCGCGCGGAAGCGGAAGCCGCTTCCGGCCAGGGGGAGGGCCATGCCCCGCCCCGCCCGGGCCGACCCCATGACGCTCATACGTGGCGAGCGCGCAGGCACCGCCGCGGCAGCCCCGTCCCCGCGAGGGGGCGGGAAGCGCCGCGCCCCCGTCGCCCATTGGCCCCACGGCACGTTGGGGGCGGGGCTTATCCCCGGGCCCCGCGCATTCCGGCACGCGCCCCGCCCCCGGGACAGGGGTGACAGCTCCCGGTGCTGCCATGGCGGGCATCGCTCTACGCCTGCTCCTCCTGCTCTGCGCCGCCGCGGGACCCGCGCTGGGCTGGGACCGATCCGGTGAGACCCGCTGGGATAAGGGGGGCTCAGCGCGGCCTCAGCCGCCCCTGCCGCCTCTCCCGGCACGTTGGCGGCTCCTCGCGGCCCGGCACTGCGCGGTGCTGCCGGTTTAGTGGTGGCCGGCACGGGGGAAGAAGGGCTTGTACCGGGGGCCGCGCCAGGAAGGCGTTTGGGTTTGGGCTCCCTCTGAACCGGCTTATGTCGCAGCAGTGACCCCGCAGTGCGGTCAGTGGCTGTCTGCCTGCGAGGAGTAGCCCAGAGCCGCCTCGGAAGGAAATGGGGCACTCTGCCGTGTTTCCCTCTGTGCGTCTGGTGCTTCCTAGAGCTTCATCTCGTAAAAATGCAGGCGTATTGCTTCGGCCTCTGTATCGCCAGCCTTTTCCTGAGAGGAGGCCCTTGTAGCCAAGAGGAGTGCGCCTGCACAAGCACTGAGAAAGAATTTTTTCACAGGAAGGGTGATCAAATGCTGGAATGGGCTTCCGAGGATGGTGGGGGAGTCATCGTCCCTGGAGGTGTTTAGGGAGAAACTGGACGTGGCACTCAGTGCCACGGTCTGGTTGACATGGTAGGGTTCCTTTATCGAGGTTGGACTCGGTGATCGCAGAGGTCTTTGCCAGCCTAATGGATTCTGTGCTGCCTGTTTCAGGGAAGGTTCTGCTGCGGGATGTTCAGGCGCTCACTCTCCGCAGAGGGCAGTACACAACATCCAGGCGGACAGCTGCGGTCCCTCAGCTGCAGTGCACTGGAGGCTCTGCGGGGTGTTCCCGTGTCCCTGAGGTTGTTCAGTGTTACAACAAAGGATGGGATGGCTATGATGTACAGGTAACTGTTGAAAACTTGTTAAACTGTTTATGAAATCACTTTCCCCCAAGTTGGTAAGTTCTGAAGGAGCGAAGAGTAGTGAGCTAGGTTGTCAATTCAGGTGCTTTTTGTTAGATGAACTCTTGCAGCTAAAACTTAACCTAAATGCTATAAGGTTTGGCTTTTCCAGAACTGCTGTAGGTATATGTTTGAAATATCTTTGAAGGAGCTAATATAAAAACACGGCATAGCAGAGCTTTGCTATATTAAATAAATGGTGCTTGAGTTTATAAAATCAAACTCTTGCAAGCCCCAGAAGATGCTTTCAAATTATTATTGCTGTATGGATTTCCATTTTTATTAATGTGAAAAGGGCTTTTAAATATTTGCTTCACTTCAGCTCTACTTTTTAAAAACTAAATTTCAGACTTGTCTAACTTTCACTTGCCCCTTAGGATGTTAGTGCTAGTCAGTAAATAGTCTTGGCTTTCAGCTGTTCCCAAGGCCCCTGTTGATAGGAAACAAGGAAACAAGGCTGAAAGTAATTGCTAAAACTGATACAGTATAGTGAAAGAATAGTCAAATATTAATTGGCAGTTGGTACTAGTGCACTGAATTACTAATTTAGAAACAACTACTTTCTTATTTCCTCTCCAAAATATGTGTCATGTGCCATTAGAGATCCCTATGCTGGAGTACCTCAAGGGAGTGTGAGCCTGAGGATCCACCTATGTTCAACCAGGGAAATCCCCAATATAATTGTTAAGCGTTGCATATGGATGCCTAATGATGTCTGTTCCAGTTTGTTTTGATTTCTGCACAGACACAAATGGACACAATGGTGCACTGGATTTCAGGCTCACATGTTGCGTTTTTGTGGCTGCCATCGAGTTTGCACAGAACAGGCATTTATTAAGTAGCTTTTGCACAGGGTACAGCACTTTTTTAGGGGTATTGCTGTATCTCAAGAAGGGAGATTTGAAAAACATGTTCAGTGAAGAAAAACAAAATCTTCCCGAGTTGTAATTCTTCAGTGTTCTGAAAGATAAGATCTTTTTTAAGTTTTAAGATTTAAAATTCATTTAAACATCAAATTCCTACTCCTTTTCAAAACAGGAGCACACAGCAACTTCTTACTTGTGGCCCATAGATGATTTGTTAGCAATTAGAACTTTATTTTGGGGCGGATGTGGGGAAGCAAATGGGCGTTTTCATCTTTGGTGCAGCATGTTTTACTTTGTATTGTGTTTATTTTTTCAGTGGCAGTGCAAAGCAGACTTGGAAAATGCCTACCGTTTTGGACAAATGGAAGTGAGCTGTGAAGGCTACGACTACCCGGATGATCCTTACATACTGAGAGGCTCATGTAGTTTGCTGTTCAAGCTAGAGCTGACTGAGGAAGGTGAAAAGAAAGTGAAGAACTCTGGAAGCTTTGGCTCTAGCTATTACCAGTCAAGGAAAGATTATTCCGATTCTGGTTCTGGAGCAATTGTTGTAATTGTTCTTCTCGTTCTTGCTTTTGGAGTATACAAGTTCTTCCTCAGCAACCAGCAGCCTCAGCAGAGTTCTGGGCACAGTGATGGCTTCTCTCAGCCCTTCTGGCAGAGTCAACAGGCACCTCCTCCTCCTGGTTTTAAGTCCGCCTTCACAGGTAGGGCTCTGAGCCACTTACAGTATTCAAAAGAGCAAGCAGGATTGTTCTGTTTTGTCTGTGGTAAGGGAAGGTGGGATAGAGTTAAAACCACAGCATTTGCAGGCAACTGCCAAAGTGGCTGCAGAGCCTATGGCCAGCTTTGTATTCTGCTCTTTGTTCAAAAGAGGAAATAAGGGCTTGGTTTTCTACAGGCATTCAGGACAGGCTGCCCTTTGAACCTTTGAAAAGCCACCTCCCCATGCTCTGCAAGCATTCTTTTCATCACCTGTGAAACAGCAGGATTGTGACAGGGAGAATAATTGTCCTAGGTAATCTCGAAAAGAGAATGTTCTTACACAGCCAGAAACAAGCCCATGCCAAAGGAGCACTGTGAAGCTTTACAGAATGGCCTTTCAGGCCTGATTTCATTCACAAAGCAGTTGATGGAGTTGAGTATCATCTACCAGTCCTCTGTTTAACAGGGCTTCAGTGTAGTCCCAGCAGCTGAAAGATTTGGTTCCCAGAGCAGAGAACAGTGTCTGTGAACTGTCATTAGAGGGTACAGCATCTGAATCTCATGTGGGGCCTTTTACCTGAAGTTGAAAATTACAAAAGCAGTGGCAAGTCTGTTGCAGGGAAAAGAGGCAGTTTTTCTTTTCCCAGAAAACTGGTGACTTCTGTCACATAATAAATGGTCTTCCTTAGGCCGTCATAGTGTCTCAGGGAAATAAACATTACTCATCTGGCGTCTGACTAACTCATTTAACCCTGTAAACATGCAAGCTGCTCACAGCACTGGAACTGAAACTTAAATTACATTCTCACAGGTTATATAATTTCTTTTTTGTTGTTGTTGGTTTTTTTTTTATACAGAAGGTATTTTGGCAAGAAAATACATACCGAGGATTAGGTTTACTTAGTTGAAAGTTTATATTTTAATAATGCTTATTAATACTTTCTCCTAGTTTTGCTCAAACAGCTTAGCCAACAGAGGGTGCAGTGTAATTCTTTTGGATACCCTTGTGCAGGGCATGCACAGCAGAAACTTTCAGCTGTACCTGCACCAGAAAATGGAAGGGAATCTGCTTCTGTTGGCTTTGCATATTGGTTTGCATGTAGTTATGTCAGACTGTCTGTGTGCTGTGTGCGCATCAGTAGCCATGTGTGGGCATGGCACTGGCTGTGCTGTGGTGGTCAGCAAGAGCCCTGGCCATGACACATGGCTCTGTCACACTGGGCACAGGTGAAACAATGAAGGGTTATTTTCATTATTTTCGGTTCAGTTCCTTGTCAATTAATTTCCCTAATGCATTTTTCTTTGCAGGAGTCTTGAATCTAGCGAGGGCAGGGCCTTGAGAATGTTTTCTTGAGGATTCTGAGAACAGACACTAAAAATACACATTGGGAGCCATATAATGCTTAACGTGTGATGTTTTTAGTAAGACAGGTCGATGATTTGTCTTCAGATTTCAGGCAAAATAAGGAGGAAAACTGAAATGTGGAGTCAGATTAAAAATACTAAGTGTTAGGCTATTTCATGCATTTAGTGTCTGCCTCACATTGTGGGAGCAGAGCAAAAGCACATCTCTGTGTGTGTGTTCCAGGAATGTCTTAATCTTTGGAAACCTGGACAGTAATGAAAAGCAATGTTGTTTACATATTGCTGTTAATATTTAATTTGCTGCATTTTAAATCCTCTTAATATGCAGAATGGGTCCTGTGAAACTTGTTCAGCTAGATTATCTTAATTAAATTCTGCTTTCTCTCAGTTAGTTGTTTGACATGATTCTTAATATTTACTCTAGATATTTCAACAAAAAATTACTCAGTTTTCTGAGTCAGTGTTTAGTCATGGTGCTTTTGAGCAAGTGAGTTGGTTCATCTCTGATTAACATTGTTTTCTCAGCAAATTAGGTAATTTTGTTGTTGTTGTTCCAAAACAGTGTAATTTAATGGTATATCATCCCAGTGAGAGTTTATATTTCTCTCCACACATTCAAAGTGAAATTCAGCATCGAATCCAGTCTAGACTGAAACCGATTATTTCATTGTTGTTTTATATTCTGTGACTTTAAACAACCCATGTCAGTTTGAAGATAAACCAGGCCCTCTAATTTTTATCTGTGTCATCTCTGGCCCAGTTGTTTAGGTGAGCATGTTTCAGGGAAACCCTAATGTTATCTTCAGTCCTTTTTATACTTCCTTTTATGTTAAGCCTGTGGTTAATCTTATTCTTGCACACATAATTTTTGCTAGACCAGAAAAATTATTCCACTTTGGGTTTGTATTTTCTCTTTTTCTTTCTAAATGGAAGACATTCACTGTCACTCAGAACCTCATGTTATGCAGGTCACATGTCAAAAAATTTGTGACTCTCCTTCCCCCACAACCTACTTGATATGCTTGCAGTTTCGTCAAGGTATTTGTCAAGCTTGGTGACTCATGCAAAATGAAAACTTTGCAATGTGATTGCAGTTAGCTTGGCTTTTGATAACAAGTGCCAGACTAGGATTACCAGGAACAATACCAGTAATGTTAGCGTTACACTGAGCCACTGTGACTCAAACTGCAGCTGTGCTCAGTGAGATTAGGAGCTCTGTGTCTTTGTGGTTTGCTCACTGTGCAGTGTTACCTACTTGATTTGTGTTCCTACATCTGCTTCTGGCCTGCTCGGTGACCTTCAGCAGATTATTCTTTCTTCATTTCCTTTTCTATTTTTAGTCTAACTTGACTGTTTATAGATCAGCGGTCAGGGACTCTTTCCATGTTTTGCAAACATCAGGGTTGTGAGATGAAGTGGAAGCAGATTTTTAACATAAAACTCTTTATAGTAGTGCTAGTTTATGTGAGATTTCCTGCTTTCTGAAATGTGAGGCCTTTCAAGTTAAGCTTGATAAAAAATCTGCTGAAACCAGGAGCAGTTTGTTGTCTAATTTTCCGTAATCTTTAACAGGAGAGAACTTTGTTGCAACAGCTGTCTTGAGGATTAGTCTGTTACTAACTTACACTTCCTATTTTCATTTTGTTTAAGATGACAACAGCTTTGGAACTCACTCCCATCATGGAACCAGTTCAGGACCAGGATTTTGGACTGGATTAGGAGCAGGAGGCTTGCTAGGCTACTTGGCAGGCAGTCACAGGTAAAATATGCATACTACCAGATTTTAAGCATTTAAGCTTTCAGGGGGTATGCCATATATTATATTGACATTGTTTCTAAGATTTCAGGCCTGTGTCATTCAAGTTATAAAATCCTCCCACTAGAAGAATTTTGAGCAGCTGTTTGTAGCTCCAGGACTAGAGACATTTCAAACATGTTTCTGAGGCAGAATTGGAAAGACTGAAGTACTTCATTCTGCTTCCTCTGACATGGCATGATGGCCTGCAAATTTAAATTGAGCATTTAAAAAACAATTTATCTGCAGAATGCCTTAAAACACACATAGTCACATTAAGCATATAATCATCTGTCTGTGGATCTGTTGTATCAGTGTCAGCTTTCCTAAAATAAGGCTGGGTGGCCATATTTGGTGTAGACTTTTAGACATTGAGAATGCATCATTTTTAGATTAACAGTTTAAAGAGAGCAGTTGCTGCCATTTTAGGCTTCACTGGAGAAAATATGAGATTCGTGCAGGGAATCTTCAGAGCCTAAGCAGTTTTCTCTATTTATCAAATAACTTGCCTATGTATCAAGTCTATTCCTGTAGAAATGTAACAGATTAGAGAGTAAGGTATATGGACAGGAGTGTGCTAAGCATCTGTGTTGTAAAGTTGTGGGCTATTTTTAATAATAGAAGCCTTATATTAATTCTGCTAAGAATTTTTCTAAGGTATAATATGTTAAAGTTTTTATTGACCTGGTATTTTTTAAGGCTTAAATACATGATTCTTGTGTTGAGGCATTATATTTATGTAGTATCTACGTACAGGTCAGTTCCCTGATTTCTATACACACCCCCATTTCAGTAGCCACAAATTATTGTTCAAGATCAGAGGTCTGAGTAAGTCCAAGTACACAAACAAGCTTCCTAACTTAGGCTTCTTTTTGTTTAAAACGGTCTTTGGTCCACCATTATTTAATTTGATTTCTTAGGCTTTTGAAATTATGTGCCTCAGAATGCTGGTGCCAGGAAGTGTGAGAGCTGTTTGTAAATTTCAACAGCAGGAAATTCCATATCCATGGAAGCAAGTAATTTTAAGTGAGTGAGTCAAAGACCATGATATGTTAGTGTTACTGGTATGACCTTTTCAAGATAGTTAACAGAAGGATGTTTTCTCTTGCCAAAGATGGCTGGGATGTAGGTGATGCCAAAATGCATTTAAACTTCAGATTTTTAATTATTTTCTTGTCTGACAGAATCTAAGGTCAAAATTTCAGAGAGAAAAATTTCCTCATTTGCAATTGTTAGAATTCCTTATTCTGAAGAATAAAGCTTAATCTCCTTTTGAAAGTCAACAGATTATGATATCATAGCACTGAATGTCCTTGGTCTCAATGTGTTAAATACATTAAATAGGAATATTTCCAGCTTTGAAATAACTGCTTACAGTTTTCCCTTGGAGGTGCTGTTCTCTTGTTTGGAATGGTATCTTCTTAATTTTTCCCAAGGCCACTAATGTATCCCTCCTTCTACTCTGTTTCATGCCAGAGCGCAGCCGCGTTCCCCGTATCACAGTATGTGGACAGATCCCACAGCTGTACCTCCTATGCATGGGTATTCAAGGAATTCCACAGAAAGCAGCAGTTCAGGAACAAGAACTGCTTCTGGTAAGGCAAAACACCTTTTAATTTCTTGAAGCTCAAGAGACTTGTCAAAAAAACTTGTCAAAAAACATGCAGATGTTCTTTGCCGTCCAGCGAGCATCCTTGTTTTATTTTACCAGTTGGTGTAGATGGCATGTCCCTTTGATGTCCCTTCCTTCCATTCCCTATGAAAGTAGGGCAGCACTGTGGGGCATGAAATTCCTCACAGGCCTGTCGTGGGCATGGCACCATCAGCATTGGGCTTGTCTTCACTGGGAAGGTACACTAGTTTAAGGCTTTCCCTTCTGATGTGCACTACGCATGCCCTTCTCTAGCAAACATGTACAGACATGTTCTCTGTAGAATGCAGGTTAACTAATCTGCAAGAACAGAATAGTTTCTAGGCCAGTCAGCCCGCAGTTGCTTGCTCTTCTGCTTCATGTGAATATGTTTACCTTGTCTCCCTTGTCACCTTTAGCCTTTTAGAGCTAGCAAGTTCACTGGAAAGACCATGGTGGAGCTGACTTCTTTTTTTTATTTTGCAGGCTTTGGGGGCACAAAGCGAAGATGAAATCTTTGACATTATTAACATCACTATTACATCAACTAACTCTTGTTGTGTACTTGTACTTCTTTTAGTAGTAGTAGTAGTATACTTCAGAAGTGGATATGAGGTTTGAAGGACTAGGCAAAGAATTTCTTGCTTTCTCTGTGGATTTTCACTACTATTTGGAGTATCACAGGTGTTGGAACATCTGCTATTTCAAATCAGCAGCATCTCCTACAGAAAAAGCTCATCCAACTTAAGAAGAATGATGTTACAGTGACTGTGTATCTGTCTGTACTTGAGGAATTCTGGCAATGATAGCATTACCAGATTTTCAAAGCATGTATCTTACTACTCATGTTCTGGGCTTAATTTCATTTGATCCAGAATTTCTGATAATTTTTTTTACTCTTTCCTGGTAGTCCAGCATCTACCTGATACATAAGGAGTGCTGTTCTTTGAAGCTACTTTTGTCTGCCTTTGCAGAATTCATGTCAACTTTACTGTAAGTGCAGTCAGCTACTCAGATAAATGTTGGAGTTCTTCCTCAGTGGACAAGAGCAAAACTGTGTATGAAGAGACTAACATTAGTATGTTTGTATCTGTGCTATGTGACCGTTGGAGCAAAAATGTGCAGATTCATGGATTCTCCATGTCGTAGAGTTTATCCAAGGTGACTGTGCAAACCTGTGGGACTTTTAAGTTATTTGGGGTAAATAAATAAGTAACCTGGAAATTTGGACCTTTCTCTGGAAGACTGAGGTAATTTGAATTCAGGTGATTACAGGCATTTTGCCTGTATTGAGGCCACAGATTTTCCTTTTAATGGTGGATGTTGGCAGCGCTGTGAAAACTTGTGATGTAAATGGTCTGTCTTGCTAGATCACCTGTCCAGGGCACAGTAAATCAAAGATGCTCATTGCAAAAGGGAAGGGAATGTTCTTAATGCAAAGATGATAGAACCTCTGGGACACAGCAGGCCTTGACACTAGCAAAGAAAGGAAATTTAATGGGATGTAAACTTCCAGAAATGTGCTTTTTAAAAACAAAGTACTGTTGAAGAGAGGAAAGAAGAGAGGCCTTGTTTTGTTCTGTGATGATATTTTGGGGCCTCTGTGAAGTGTTAAACAGTTCTTGGGTGACTTATTCTCTCCTGGAAGAGATAAAAAGGAGAGAAAATCCTCAGGATTGTGAGGAGAGGGGAAGAGTGAAAAATGGGCTGCTTGATCACCAGCTCTTCTCCAGAGCCCATCCTAACAGAGTATATATGTGGGCACTGCTCATGTATGCTCACAGCAGCCAGAAAAGCGTTGCCTTTCAGCCTTGTGAAAATACTGTGTCTGGAAATTGATATCAGCTATTACAGTGAAAACAAAGCACTGTTCAGCTAATACAGATTGCATCTCCACAAGGAGATTAAGTAGGTCTGGTTAATCTAAGAAAATGACTTCGGCATAACTCAGGGAGAAGCAACCATGTCCATTCATGAGTACAGAAGGAGTTACCTCATATGGTAACACCCAAGTTCAGGATATGGCTTAAGCAACCAAAAGAGAGAAAACCAGAGAAGAAAAACAAAAAAATGTACAAGCAAACCAAACCAGCAAGTCCTAGAAGTCTTTATGAAGTCAGCAGCGAGAAAAAGTGCTTCATGAAAAAATGCTTGTACTTAAAGTGTTATTTTGAAAGTATCAAATAAATTTGATAACTTGAGGTCAAAATGGTGGTTTATTTCTCAGAGCTACCTTAGGGTTGGGGGAAAATAACTGCATTAATAGCCTGCACTATGAGCCTTAAAAGGGAAATGGCAAAGACCTTACTGATGGTCTCCTAGAAAGCTCTACTTTTTATGACAAGTCCATAGTAAATCTCTTATCTTTATGACAAAATGTAGCAAAAGAATATATTTTAAATATGGAGTTCCTACTTATTTCTAAGCGTATTCAGGTTAAGCATGTCGCACTCAATACTTGCTTTGCCAACTAATTGCATAACAATGAAACTGGATTATTTTCTAATTGGGTAGTTTGAAGCTGAAGTTTGCTCTTAAATTACAGTATGCTGTGAAATGTTTTAGACAGTGTTTTCATTTGTACTTATGTGTTTATAGTTGCAGCATGAAATGTGATTTGATAAATAAATCTGATACATAAATCTACCATAGCTCCTGGATCTGTTTGGATATGTTTGCCCTTCCCTCTGATAAAGGAATGAAGTAAGTGAATAAGGAGTATTTTTGTCTTTAAATCACTATCTTGAGGCCTGCAGGGATGGATGGCATTGTTTATTTTCTCAGACTCGTCATCCACTTCCTGGGTAAATATCATCCTTTACTCTCAGATGCAGAGTGGGTGAGCTGTGTGTTGTTTCAATAAAATAAAACAATACTGGGAACAGAGTTATTGTATTGATTTAAGTTTTCAGTAACAAAATACTGAACCCTGTAAGGAATTGAAAGCTTTCTTGTAAATCAGGGTTTGGGATCTGAGTCTGCAGAAAAGTCTGTTATGTCACCAAGTTCCTGGTTTTACAAGGTGGTGAGCTGAACCCTTCAAAAAATTTATGATCACTACTGCTGTTCCTGGCTGTGGACAGAGCAGAACTCTACACAGGGATAGCCCAAGCTGATGTATTAGTTTCTTAGACAGAGGATGTGTCTGCGGAACAGAGATGTGGTCTACACAGAGTTCAATGCCTTGGCACTTGTAAACTGGGGTTAAACGGAGGCCTGCAAATTCTGCTGTCAGTGTTTCCTTCATCAAATATTGCTGATGCTCCTGAGTGAAAAGAACTTGTGGAAAGCAGCTTAGAGCTCATACTTGTGAGAGACCTTGAGCTTCCTTCCTGAACATCAGATCTGGAAGGTCCTAGTCTCCCTTCTGCTCCTGGGCAGGGTTTTGGCAGCATCTTCACAGCAGCTTCATAGTTGCAAGGCATATGTAAATACTTAAACAGTTAAATGCTGTTGTAGGTATTCACAGATCTATTTGCAACCTGGGACCAGAACTGCTTGTACTCTGACAAGGCTTACATCCTCAAACAAAGCTAAAACTCATTACAGAAACAAGACTCCTGGTTTTACAGCTGACTTCCCCTGAAGCATGTGATGAAAGAAAAAAAAATATGGCCAGAGATAAGCTTTCTCTGTGCTGCTCTGTCTTGTGACTCAGCTGCCAGGTCAGATCTTGGCTAGTTCTGCAGACTTTCATGCTGTGCACCTTGCTGTTTTCCCTGGGTGCCGTGTGTGTTTGACTTAGCACCAAGGCAAGACAGTGGGTGATTTGTTTTAAAAATAAAATTCTTCCATGGTCATCACTTTTCATCACTAAGTTCCAAAAGGGGAATTAAGCCAGGTGGTACAATTTCCAGCACTAGGAGTTGCATGGAGAAATGACTGAAGTAAAGTAGCAAGCAATACCTATCTGGCTGCACAGCTGTCTAAAAGCTGAAAATGCAGCACTTGCACATTGACTCCTGTCTCCTTAGCACCAATTTAAAGTGTATCTTTTCTTCCTTACTAAATCAAATTTGTATTCTTAATATTTTCAGAATTCCTAGCAACCAGTGACTGTGGTACAGAAATAGTCCAGCTGCGGGGTATATGAGCAAACCCACAAAAATATTAAAGTCTCACAGCAATGCAATCTCTGCCGGCAGACAATGCTGTTGTGTCCTGTTGTGTCTATTGAAGCATAATGTCAGGTCCCTCCTTCTCCTTCCATACCTATTGGGGCAGCTCGGGGTTGAGTGCTGTGTGGGAGAGGCTCCTTATCACTCAGCATATTTTGCTGGAGCCTTCCTCTGCAGCCAGTTCTTTTCTTTTCTAATGTTGTGTGTAGCTGCAGTAGTCTTCACTTTCTGACACCTCTTTTTCTACTGCAGCTGTGATATGCCAATGCTAATGAAAATAATCAGCAGACTCTCTTTATGTGGCCTGTATATCTTACCTCCTGTCTTCCATCTTGTAATTCCCTCTGTTCTGGCTGGGGGTCAATGTTTCTTTAGCAAGGAAAGGACAAGCGGCTGTAAAAAGTGCATTGAGCTGGGAATGGAGTATATGGATGGAGTAGATAGTGATGAAGTCAAGAGAGCCAACTGTCAGGCTGGGAATTGGCCTTTGTGAACAGTATGTCTGTAGAATGTCTGTAGAAAGACATTTTTTTTTAACTCTCTGCCAGAGAAGCATTTTTGTCAAAGGTACAGTATGGCAGCTGGGGATTAGCGCAGATTAAGGGCTGGTAAACTGGGAGCAAGGAGAAAGCCTGGAAACATTCTCTCCATCCTAATTTAGGAATGACTAAGGCTTGTAACACCAGGAAGCTGGCCTAGGATGTGCTAGCTCAGCCACTCCACAGTCATGCCATTGCAGAGCCTGTAGGTAGATGTATGTTTAAAGATACCAGATGCTTCTGAAAATGCCAAGCAGAAGAAAGGCGACTTGGCCCTGCATCCGTGTTTCTTTCCTTCTGCAGAATGACTTAGAATGAACAGAGAAAGCCAAACATGGAAAGAGCAGCAAGCAACTATGACAAAGGGCAGCAAGTAGGCCAAAGCAAAGCTTGCAGGTGAAGTCTGTGTCCCAGTATGTCCTGCCTGCTCACTCTTCTCATGCAACAGCAGGAAACAGTAGGCAGTTCTAATAGCTGTTGTATCAGGATTATTTTTCTGTGTTTTCCTCATCCCTAAAGTTTAGTCCTACAGACAATTACCAGTAATATGGATTGACACCTTTTGCTCTGAGGGCCATCTGAGCCATTCCATAATTCAGACTTCAAACTATCCACTGTGAAATTTGGAGGAGACAAATCACTGCCTGCTTAAAGACCAGAGTTCTATTAAGTACTGCATTGGGAGCTTTTCCTCATTTACTGCATTTGGCTTGACTTCCTTGGCATCAAGACTTATGCAGTCTTTGCTGTGCAACTTTATTTAGATGTAATTGTGCAGGATTCTCTGAGACTTGGCCTTGAGATCACAGCCATGACATCATTGTTCCTGTAAGCCTTCTTCTCTATGCCTCCTGTGTCCTTGTCATCAGCATGTGGGGATGTCTTTATTGAGGCAGCACTGGAATTACCAGCAATCCAGAATACCTTTTGCTACTGCTGCTTAATGCGACTTATTCATCTCCAGGTCAGCTCCTGTGGTCATTTGGCAGCTGTAAACATATCACATCTGCTTTAATGGACAGACAACAATCACAGGTGGGGGAAAAAGAAAAGGGAAAAAAAAGTGCAATGACTGCAGATAAAATGTTGAGTTGGAACAATTTTGCAGACCTAACCTTCATCATGGGGTTGCTTTATCAACATCCTTTTCCAGGAGCTGGGTGAGTACTTTACTGATGTGGATTTAAACAATGCCATCAGTGTCTTCTGAACTGCAAGAGTGGAGGACTTAGAACTGTAACAGGTTGGGTGTTCAACCTGTTTGGGGCTCTTTGTAGTTCAATGCACAGCTTGCAATGAATTGGTAGCAGTAAAAAGTGAGTTTAGATCAGTGCAGAAATTAATGTGGCTTCAGCATAGACAGAAACAACCTGATCAGTGCTGTTTCTGAAACAGAGGTAAAAACAAGCTCCAATCAATCTGAAGCAGCTCACAAGGTTGTTCCTGTCTTTGCTTTGAGCTGAGATCCTATTCAGCACAAATTGTCATCTCCTGCTGACAACTACTGTCAGCACTGAAGTCCTCTTTCCCTTAGGTAGGCGAACCCTCTGTCCTCATTATGACTATTATAAAATCAGCCAGGCCCCCTGGGTCATAATGCAGTGTGATTCTGAATTGGCAGGCTTGGATGGTTAATTCTACATTAACAGGTGGAAGGATTTATTCCCTTTTTAACGAGGAGCTAGGGATTAGGCTGTAACTAAGTGAATATAGAGCTGAAACAGTGCAAATGTAAGTGATGAGAGGAAGATCATACTTGACTTGGGTAATCCAGTTTTACCTAAGATTTTAATACATTCTCTTTAGCCTAGCTGATGCAGCTAGGCTAAAGAGAAGTTAGGGTTTGGGCAGACACTGACTTTTAAATTGCAATGCTGCTTTGGACATAACTGAGAAACAGAACTTTCTGCAGCAGCTGAGAGAAACAGTGTGAACCATCCTGCAAGGGCATTCAGCCTGAGAAGAGGAGGGGAGAACAGGAAGTCCCACACAGAAACCAGTGAGTGTTTCTAGGCTGACCCTGCTACTGAGGCATCTGTTACCCTCCAGTCTTTGTTTGCTTAAGCACCTGAGAGGCCTCATGGAGCCAGGAGTGCTAGCACTTAGCCTCAGCTTGGCATACTTCCAAGCCAAGAGGCTGTGGGTGAGGGAAGATTGTATTTGATGACCTTTGGACAGCATGTCAGGAGAGGCCCAGGAAGACAGCTGAGCTACAGGAATGTTTCATGCCCTGGAATGACAAATAAATAAAGGGTATGGAACAGTCTGCAGCAGAGACCTTTAAAAAGAGATGTAGAATGCTCTGGTGGAGCCAGTCGGCACACTGTAGGGTGTTCCTGTACACGGTGGCTGCAGCAGGCTGGAGCAGCTGCATCCCATGGCTTGCATGTGGCTTATGAAGACTGTATTGATTCAGCTGCTGGAGCAGTGCTGGCTGTTCTCTTGCTCTTCCTCCAAATGCATGACCTGGCCATGCATTTTCACAATCTTGCCAGCTCAGAGATCACATGCACCTCGAAACACACGGCAATCTGGTTAATGAAACTTTTTACCACAGCACATTCTGAAAGCCAAAATTAAAGATGAGAAGGAAAGGATTGGGTGATATTACCTAAAAACAATACATCAGCTACTGAGTCATTACATGACTTCTTGCTGAAAAATCCCTAGAACTTGAATTCCAGAAGCAGAAGCTGTTAACGGCCTCCATCAAAGTCAGGGTACTGGGATAGGCAGAGCTTTCCTCCAAGGCAGTATGACAGGTCTTACATCATTATCTATGAGGATAAGGATCTACTTATCCTAAGCACAGCCTCCTAGCACAGGAAGTAAATGCCAAGTGAAAAACACTTTGCCCAGACTGGAAGAGGAAAAGGATGTATCATACTGGGCAGTGTTCCATCCTCAGTAACACACGATCCCCTTCCTGCAGGTTCCCCAGACAAGTCTGGGGGCAAGGATCAGTCTGCAAGGATTGATGGGAAGTGGGTTTTCTGATTCTTTTCTTACCTTGTGGGCAGAGGTTTATTAGCTTAAGATGAGCTGCAGATGCTTGAAGGAAAAGAGTGAAAAGGGAGACATTAAAAATGGGGGTTTGAGACTTACTTGTGTATCAAAGGTGAAGGGCAGCTGTTAATGACAGCTTTTGTTTTGTTTGTTCAGGGGTTTTTTTTGTGGCTTCCTGTTAAGAAAAAAATGGGGACAATAAAAAAGTAATTTTGTCTGTGTAGAACACTGCATTTTCCTTATTTAAAGGAAATGTTAGGCCTTGCTTAAAACTGAGCTTTAGCCAGTGTTGTACTGAGTGATGTGACTGCACCAGTAAAATCTCTCTTGAAACTGTGCTGCAACCCCATAACCCTGAGAACAGAAGGGCAAGAAACACCCTTAGGTGCTTTTTTGAGGCAATAATTGTGTGTCCTGCATGGTACAGCTTTCCTAGCATGGAAAGCCACGGCATGGCCAAGTGTCGAGCATTTGAAAAAACCCATACAATTGCAGGGGAGTGCACAGAGAGTGTGCTTGGGAAAATGCTCATACACTTCACTGATTCTTAGGGATTATTTCAGTCTAGTGAAACTATGTTTCTGTTGACTGAACAATTACTGGAGGCAAAGTGGAAAGGTTTATATGTTTATTTAGGCAGTGTTTTCAACTTTTCCCCTCAGAACAGTTGCACTGGTGCAAACAGCAAAGGTTGGAAAGCTGGGCTGGAGAGAATGCTGGAAGTTTTTGAAGTCTTTTCTTAGTCTCATTGCATGATTTAAAGTACCCTCTTCCTCCTACTGTACAGTCCTGAACTCCTTTTCCAGTCCCAGGTACTGGAAAGGTACAGCTCTTCCAGAGAGTCAAACTAAACTAAATATTGCCTGGTTGTCAGAGGGCGAGCTGGTGCTTGCAGCTGGTAGGAGAACAGGCTGTGGCTGCTGTTCTGGGAAAGATGGGCAAAGACTTGGTGAAGGAGAAAACAGAGGAATAAAGGGCCAATTTAAAAAGGGGTGAACATCCCACATGGGTTTGGCTGAGTGACACTTCCAAGCCACTGGGCATAGGAAGCCTGGTGAGAAGCAGGAGCAAGAAGACTGTGGCTAAAACGCAGAGGTGTTTAGGAAAGTTAGGTGGGATTTCTGAGGTGAATAAGACAGACTCTTCCCAGCAGGATTTACTGAGAGTGGACATGCAGCATGGAGTTTGACTTGCTGGGAACAAAGGGACACAAGACTGTGGTCAGCTGAGCCTCACCACACAACCACATGTTCCTTCTAGAGGGGGCCTTCCTTCTCCCTTGCTCTTCCTCTCAGCCAGCAATTGTACATTACATCTTTTCTCCTCCCCACATAATCCCTGTTGTTGTCAATTACCCAGAGGCAAAGCGCAGAGGGCTGTTGCTTAAGAAACAGTTGCTCATCCAGGGAACTGTAGTCAAACACCAGGCACACCATTCCCTATCCTGTCATCACCCAAGACAAAAAATATACATGTCCAAATCTGCTTACACCAGAGCTCCCATATGAGAAAAGCTTTTAAAAACAGTTTTATGAGTTGTTGCAGCTGGATGTCTGTTTAGGCTGTGGCACTGTAATTTCAGGCACAACTTTACCCTCCCCTTCCAAACAGTTACTCAGGCAACTTTAGTTTTAGGAGCCAGGAATTGCTGCAGAGGATTAGGTGCTGTGTGCCTAGCCCTGACACCCAGCTGCACAGCTTTCAGCTGCAAACTTGAGATCTTGTTTTCCACAGCACTTGGTACCTACTGCCCCTCCCTTCCATGGACTGAAATCATGTGGTACCAACCACATAAATGGGAAATGTGTAAGGTCTGATGGCACAAAATTAACTGTTCAGAGCATCTTGAAACAAACAGGACTTGACAGGATGCGTTTTGTGCCAGGTTTGTGATTTGAGTCAGATGGCTGTGGTGGATTAGGTCTGGCAGTGACAGCCTGAACACTGGGTTTACTGCTTGGTAAAATCCCAGCCACAGCAGTTGGAAACAGTCAAATGTTAGAACCTAAAGAAGTTTTGAAAAGGCTATGTTAAAATAGGTACAAATATCAAGCCTGACTGATTGTAGAGAAATACCCTGTGAGTAAAATGGCAACTTTCAGTAAATACCATTTTGAAGAGTCAGCCTTCTTTGCACATGATATTTTGTACTGTATGAAATAATGTCTTTGCTGAAATTTGCCCCTTCAGAGTATCAACTGCTGTTGAAGAAGGCAGCAAAACCATAACAAATGCAATCTATTCTGTGTGCTTTTCTGAAAGAGCTCAGACCAAGTAGCTAAGTGTGGATAATCTTCTGGAAACTTGTACTCCCTCAAACTGACCCCTATTACATCCACTTCTAGGCAGAAGTGAGAACATGGCATTTCCACTGACCCTGTAAGGTAGGACAAACCAGGGCTGGTCACTGATGAGTAGATTTTTAGAGAAGTAGTTTTCATATGTGTTGTTCTACTGATCCTGTTCACCACATAGATGTGGAAACCTTCATGCTGGACGGAGGGAGGAGGTGTCACACTGACTATGAGTCAGAGAATTTTACCAACTCTTTTAAAAAAATAATTTATTAGATTACTCTCATCATGAAACCTGTGTCTACCGAAAGCTGTAGAACAAGCTTGTTCAAAAGGATTAAGGCAAGAATTTCTGAGATGTAAGTGATGCTGCATAGAGCTTGAAATTTTGGCCCATTCTGACCTTCAAACATGGCACATCTCATAAGTAGCAAATGAGGCAAAACAAACCAAATGGAGATCTTTTTTAACCCAGACAGCAAACCTTTTCTTTATTAGCACCAAAAGAGATTCCTTTCAGAGCACAATACTGCAAAGTGTCTGTATGGTGTGAGGCTCTGAATAGTGCTTGTATTGTTAAAGTAAGTGCTTGTAGGATCTGTTACTGGCAGTGAACCATTTAGTATTTAATTTTTTTAGAACACTGGAACCATAAACACATTTTAAAACATTAACATAGACAGTTACAGCACACTGGCATACTTCCACAGTACAAAAGTTGAGAAATCTGGTCAGACTGGTTTTTGAAAGGTGAAAGAGATCTCTGGTGAAGTGATAAACATTAAAATACTATTAAGCTAACATTAATAGTGGTGCTTTCAGAGAAGTCTAAGCAATCTGGTCACTAGAAAAAATAAAATGAGGAAAACCAGACAGTGCAAAAAACCTGCTTCCAGGCAATGAACCTAAAAGGGCACTTATATCAAATCCAGTTGTGAAATTATACACAAAGGAAAGAACCAAAACTCCCATAGAAACCTCAAGTCATCTAAAATGTTTCAACAATTCTGAATGCAGTGCCTTTATTTTTCTGACAGATGGCTGTTAATATTGAAGTATGTTTTCTGTTAGAAACACAGTTTCAGCTCCCTGCTCTCCAGCTGATGCAGGATGGAAACAATCCACCTGAGTGTCAATGTCAAGTTTCTTGTTTTGGCAGAAGTTTTTATTTACAATTGCATTTTTTTGCAGACATTACAGGCCTTGATGTGGAACATTTCTTTCATGACGCATATTAGCTGCAGGAATATCTACATTCAAGCTGCTCAAAAGCATCCCAACCACAAAATAATTGGTGCAGCCACTTCCGTGTGCTGCTAAGATTTCTTGGGGTGCACATATGGGATTTTTTGGAAAGCACTGGAGAACTAAGTGCACTTGACTGCTGGCATAGCTTAGGAGTGGTGTAACTTGGGTTTTAACCTATAAATCTGATGGGGCAGCCCTAGAATTAGGGGGGTTTGGGAATGTCTCAGACTTGACATAAAGCTTAAAGGAGCTTTTCACTGGGCAATGCATCTTTTGTGTTTGCCTGGCATAAGGAGAGTGTTGAGCAAAGAAAGAGCTGTCTGCAAATAAGACAAGTTCTGCAGAAAGAGGTGTAGGCAATGTCAATGTCAAAACTACTCACAGAAATTGGACTGAAGTTGGGTTAGATTTTTTTGAGCCAAGTAGTCTGAGCCAGTAGCATCCATGTATTTCATAAAGGCAAAGCTTTGATGTGAGTCTGTCCCCCCACGTGCTCAAGTTCCTCTGCCAGGGTAGCTGCCCAAAGCTGTAGCCTGCATTAATACCAGAGCATGGCTGTGGTCCAAGCACTGTGCTCCAAACTCTGCATATCCTGAGAGCAGTGAAGAGGGAGGAAAGACACATGGAGTTTGCAAGGATGTGGTGCCTAGGCAAGGGCCTTCGGGTTAAGGTTATAGGGCAACCTCTCTCAAATAAATCCATAACATAATATAATATAATGCATATATATTTATATAAATT
This sequence comes from Cyanoderma ruficeps, assembly GCA_008694505.1. Classification (NCBI taxonomy): domain Eukaryota; kingdom Metazoa; phylum Chordata; class Aves; order Passeriformes; family Timaliidae; genus Cyanoderma; species Cyanoderma ruficeps. The sequence continues at coordinate 3,391,466 of VZDJ01007747.1, read as the reverse complement.
CATATTGCAACATATGTGTATTACAGAGTTTCTCTTCTGGATGATAAAAAAGACAGGCAGATAGGGAAGCTAGAGAAAGGAGCTTGCCCTTGGGAAATAGAAGCGGCTAAGGTAGAGCTAGGTGGCAAGATTGGCTAGAACACACACCACATCTCGGCGGTCGGAGCCGGGATGGCTGTTACTCACAGGAACAGATCAGGGATACTTTTTAGATTCTCAGTTTAAATATCTAACAAAGTATCTTTTGGTCCTTCAACAATTCCTTATGTGTTTTGCATTCCCCAGTTCTTTTTGTACCTAGGAAAAAACCCATTTGCTTTCCTCGGTTTCAGAGACATTTCTGCTTTGCCAGCTGGGGTGGTTGGCCCTCTCTCTGCACTCACTGCCAGGCAGTGCAGCATAGCTTGCTTTGAGGTTGGCCAGATGACATGGAGAGAGGGGTTTTTGCAGCCTCACAGTGATGTCAGCTCAGCAGGTACTTGGCTCCTGCTGAAAGTTTTGAGTTTTATAAATCAGCTCAACCTGAGCAATTTCAGGCCCAAGGAAATTTTTCAGATATTCATGGTGAAGAGCCACGTGAGTGCCCAAGAGAAGAAAGAACCACTAAGAGATTTGGGTTCCTCATTTAGGATTGGGATTGTCACCTAAGCAGGACTGGATTCTGTTATTGAGCTCTCTGTTGCAGCCAGTGAGTGCATGCCTGGGCTCCGCAAAAGCAACTTTTGGGGTTTTTCCCTGGTTTTGGAACAATGAGGACAAACTACGGAAGTTTTGAGTCCTATGATTGCACAAGACATTTTATGTTTTGAGAGCAATTTGAGTAGTTTACTGGCCTAGGTTAGTGGTTCCATGCCATGATGGAGGCAGGGTGAGTCAAAGAATCAGTTAGGTTGGAAAAGACCTCTGGGGCCATTGAATCCAACCTTTGACCGAACAGCACCGTGTCAGCTAGACCACGGTAAGAAGTGCCACATCCAGTCTTTCCTTAAACAACGCCAGAGACAATGACCACCTGCCGGGGCAGCCCATTCTAATGTCTAACCACTCTTTCTGAGACTAATATCTAACCTAAACCTCCCCTGGTGCAGCTTAAGACTCTCCTCTCTTCACTAGTTGCCATGGGGAAGAGACCAATCCCCATCTGGCTACAACCTCCTTGCAGTTGCTTGTAGGGCCATAAGGTCACCCCGAGCCTTCTTTTCACTAGGCTGAACACGCAGTTCTCTTCGCTGCTCCTCATTAGACTTATGCTCCAAACCCTTCACCAGCTTCGCTGCCCTTCTCTGGACTTGCCTCGTGAAGGCGATGCCGTGGGCAGCGCCTCCAAGCCGGCCAGATCAGCGTTATCATCCCTGAACGGGACAAAGGAGCTCACGGCAGCGGGGCCGGGCACGGACAAACCCCGCGGCCGCCCGTTCTCCCCCTGGACACGAGCGCTCCCCTCGGGCGGACGCCCCTTCCCCCTTGCACTCCGCCCTCCCGGTGCCCCCGCCGCTGCCGGGTGACCCCGCTGGGCCCGGCCCCTCCTGCCGGGGGCGGGCGGGGCGGCGCCGCCGCTGCGCGCTGTGTGCTGGAATGCGGGGGCGCCTCCGCCCGCCGCCGCCGCCAGCAGCGCCTCCCGCCCGCCCGCCCCGCCCCGCAGCAGCCGCGCGGCCGGGCGGCCCCGCGCCGCCGGTGGGTGAGTGAGTGCGGCGGGGCCCGGCGGGGCCGGGGAGGGGGGGCCGGGAGCCGGGCGAGAGGCGCTGTCCAGGGCTGATCTGCGGCCGGCGGGCGGGCGGGGGCGGCCGGGCGGGCCGGCCGCGGGGCGATCAGCACCACGGCTAAGGAGCCGCGCCGGCCGCGGGGGCGCTCGCCGGGCCGCGCCGCCGCCGGAAGGCGAAGCCGTCGCCGGCCGGGCCGGGCTGGGCCGGGCGCAGCCGCAGGCTCCGGGCCCGGGAGCAGGCCCGGGGCGCCGCTCGCTCCCCCTCCCGCGGACGGGCATCGGGTGGGCGCGGCCGCCGTGACCTTGCCGGTACCGAGGCGCTTCCTCCGCCCCGCGCCCCCGCACCGGCGGCGCTGCCCTGCCCTGCCCGCCGCGGGGGGAGGAGGAAGCCGGGCGTCCCCGCCGGCCGGCGGCAGCGGGCGGGCCGGGGGCGACGCGGGGAGGGCGCTTTGTGTGGGTAGGCAGAAAATGGCCGCATGCCTGTCAGGCAGGGAGGGAGGGAAGGAGGGAGGGTGGCGGGGGCACGGCCCGGCCCGGCTCTCCCTGCGGATGTGCGCCGGGCCGCGGGGAGGTCGCCGCAGGGCTGGGCCGCCCCTCTTTGTTGGCGGCCTTGGGCCCGGCGGGGCCCTTGGGGCGGGCGGCGGCCGGACAGGAGCAGTCGGCGGAGACCGGCCGCAGCACCCACCGGCGGGACCTGCGCCGCCCCCAGTGCCTGGCGTGGCCGGAGCCGCGGGGCCCGACCCGGGGTCACTCGTCTGCCCTGAGCCCCGCCTGGGCCCTGGGACCCCGTTGTCAGCGCCTCCCAGCCGTCCTCCACACGGTGGGATCCTGCAGCACACGTAGGGAAGAGCCCAACCGCCCCTTCGGCTGAGGAACGAGACCCCCCAGCTCCGGGTTCTGCTTCCCCCTGCCCCAGCACCTCAGCAAAGAGCTTTAGTTTTCTGGTGTTCTCTGGAGGGCTGCTTTAACAGTACACAGCAGAGGAGACTTTTCCACACTCGGGTGCTTACAGGTGTTCCTTTTCTCTTCCAACAGAATTACTGCCATGGCAACTCAAGTGCTGGGGCAGTCTGGTGGGAACAGCCTCTTTCCCGGCAGTTCTAATATTGGCATGGCATTGTCCAATGACATGTATGACTTACAGGACCTTTCTAAAGCTGAGCTGGCNAGCTCCTCAGCTTATTATGTTGGCAAATGTGGCCTTGACGGGAGAAGTTAGTGGCAACTGCTGTGATTACCTGGTTGGAGAAGAGAGACAAATGGCAGAACTGACAACAGTGGGGGACAGCAACTTCTCAGATAGTGATGGGGAGGGTATGGAAGATACCCAGGCTGCAGAGAGTGACCGTGAGGCACCTGAAAATGTGGAATTGAGCTCCCTTGAGGTTCCTAGTGTGGAAACTCAAGGTCCAGCTGCTTGTTCCCCTCCTAAGACTCCCAGTGTGGACAAAGATGTCTCAGTGGAAGCACCAGGTACTCCAGAAAGCACAGAGGACAAATGTAAGAGCTTGAAGAGCAAACCATTTCGTTGTAAGCCTTGCCAGTACGAGGCAGAGTCTGAAGAGGAGTTTGTGCACCATATCAGGGTTCATAGTGCTAAGAAATTCTTTGTGGAAGAAAATGCAGAAAAGCAAGCACAGGTGAAGGAGTCTGATTCCTGCACTGCAGAAGAGGTGGATTTCTCTAAGGGCCCAATCCGCTGTGATCGCTGTGGCTATAACACTAACAGATATGATCACTATCTGGCTCACTTGAAGCACCACAACAAAGCAGGGGAAAATGAGAGAGTCTACAAGTGTACCATATGCACTTACACTACTGTCAGTGAATATCACTGGAAAAAACACCTAAGAAATCATTTTCCCAGGAAAGTGTATACCTGCTCAGAGTGCTCCTATTTTTCAGACAGAAAGAACAATTATATTCAACATATTCGAACTCACACAGGTAAGTTTTTCATCTTTTTTGACTGAAGTGCAGTAAGACCACTGAGAATCTGTGATGAATGAAGCAAGCAGAGTCTTTTTGCAAAGTTTGTTCTCTTCTGATAAAGCTTTGTGCTCTCATCTCTTGGTGCTCCTAGGTTATAGCCTAGTGGAATTTGATTTAAACTCCAGGCTACAGTCCTAGAGGACTGAGAAAATGTCAGGTGCCAGGAGGAGATAAAGGACATCCTGTTTAGTAATCCTAACCAATTTTTTTGAAGAAGGCATGGCAGTGTGCCTGTGGTAATTGTCAGAATTCACAACACCAAAACCTGATGTAGTCTAAAACCAAAACAAACAGGTTGACAACAGGTGCCTGAATCCCGTAGGTAGTTTTGACAATAGTACCTTTAGACTGAGCTGAAACTTGACTATGATGCAATTACAGAGAAGAAAGAGCTGATATGTACATGCAGAGGAGTCCTGCAGCATCCACAAAGTCAGAATAAGAGTTGAACAATGAATTAATTCCTTTTTAATGCTCAGAGGGTTCATTTTTTCTAGGGCCTGCATCACTGCAGCAGCCAGAAGTAGACACATACTTCTCTTGCCCTATAGGAAGCCTTTGAGAGAGTCTGGCCTGATTTCCTGACTTCTCCTAACCTTGGTTTGTAATTGGTAGGGACAGTGTTAGGCCCCTTTTTCCCTGGTGGAATCAGAGGATTGCAGTGTTGCTGCTGTCCTGTGAGCTGGGACCACAGGGGACTTAGCAAATACCTTGCTTTTTATCAGGGAGCCTCACCACCCTCCCACATGGGGAGTTCTGATGAACCAAAACTCTTTTTGAGGGGGGGTTATCGTAGCCATCTCACCTCTCTGGGCCGTGGGGTACAGTTACTTTGCCTCCTGATCCCTTTTGTGGAAGTGAGAGGGCAATTCAGAGCTTCCTTGCTGCTTCTTAGAAACTTTTATTTCCACTATGTCAGGGCTTTTCTGTGGAGAGGGCTCACTTGCTAACTATCTTCTAGCCTGCTCACCTGACTTGGTTCCCCTTTATTGTCGACTGTGCTGGCTGAGCAAAACACTGGGGAATTTCTCCTTTAAAGTCATGTTTTGTCACAGCAGGGGCATGAATGGTTTGCAGGTTTCAGTTCAGTTGTCCGCAGCTGTCTGGGAGGGGTGGGCACTCGGAGGCCTCGGGGCTGGGCTTAAGTTTAAGTGTGCAGGAGTTTGTCAGCTCACTTCAGTGTCTGCTTTGTTGGGGCTGGGAGGGTCTGCTGGGAATTTTAGTACTTTAAGACATACTGTTCTCCTAAGAATAGCTGTGTGCTGTTGTTCAGAGGATACCATCGGTTTCAAACTCGGTCCTGTCTAAATATTTTTTTTCTAAACAAGTAAACAGAGTTTATTGTGAGAGGTATTAGGAAAATGTAGTTTCTCCTCCAGTTCATTTTCTTTGTGTGTTTTGTAGGAGGTAACAGGAAAGAGAGCAGGTAAAAATCGCAAAATAGTAGGAAAAAGCCTAAATTAATCATGTGGGGAACTCGTGGCCAGATGTGAGCCAGTGCTTTTGGTTGCTGTCTAGTTTACGTTTGTCTCAACTTTAAATTCATCTCTGCTTGTATTTGTAGATGACATTAGGTCCCCCTTTCTGATTTCTGAAAACACTTGTTGAGTTTTACTGGAACTAACCATGAAAGCATTTTTGCTGAGGAAGTGCTCTGTTATCAGTGCATTTGGCCAACGTACTGATGAATTGTGTTAAACTTTTTAAAAAATCAAGCACACCCAGATCCCCCTTTGCTCCTTTGAAGACAGTGGTGCAGTCAGGATTTCTGGTTCTTTTCATTACTGTAATTAAGCTGGAATGAGTGATTATGATTTCAGCATGTTTTCGTCTACTCTTGTAGGTGTTTCTTTGCTACTTCGTAACTACATAGTTAAGTTCTTTCAGGCAGTTCTTGCTTGATAAAAAACTTTCAAATATGTTAGTAGAATGATTTAGGAATGTGCCTTTTTTCTAGTAACATTGATTTTGTGAAGGAAAGTGTTAAAGTTAGAGTATTAGAAGAATGAATAAGCTCCTGGCAGGTATATTTTGTACACCAACCTAAAAGTCTCTGCCAATACTCATGTGTAATAAATTCCCTTTAAGAGCACAAACAAAACCAGAATGCACAAAAAATCTCTCCAAACAACCCTCACCCAAAAAAAACACTGAAAAAACACCCATAGCTATTTTATAGTCAAAAGTATTTGTAGACTGTTTACCTAAGAGTATTGAGTCTAGTGAAAACTGTCTGAATGATACTAAAATAGCTTTGGATTGTAGTTTTCATTTAAAACTAAAGAAACATTTGTTTGGAAAAATGAATGGGATCCATCCATCCATCCATCCATCGACTCATCCATTTANATCCATCCATCATTTTCTTCCTATTTTATGGGTTCAGAATATTAAAGAAGAAAGTTGGAATTGCTTGTTTCTTTGGTTTCCTGATTGCTAGTAGGTTAAATAATTTTGGATAGATACTTTCCTTTCTCTTCTGTTCTTTGTTCTTTATCAGACTTTTTTTGGGGGGGGGGATGCCTCTTTGCAGTTAATTTGATTCTGTTAGAGGCATGCAATTTTCTGAAACACTGACTGTACAGAGTGGAGTTTCACAGAATAAATGTGCTGCTGCTAGAGAAAGGCAGTCTCAGTTTTCTACCTGTATCCTGGGACTAGTTGATTCAGCTCACTAAAATGGAGTAAAGGAGTAAAAATACTCCTTTCCTCTTCTCCAGGCTGGTTTTCTGCTGGTTAGTGAACTTAGTTGCCTTACTAAGGACACATGCAAATAGCAGGATGCATGGCCAGAGCAGGGAAGGGGGCTGCATGCTACTGCCTTGCATGATTGGGAAAAAATCCCTATCCTCTGCATGTTTGGGGAGCACAGGAGGGCAGGCAGAGGTTATCTGCCTGCCTGTTGTTGCTTGCATTCGTGTTGAAAAGCAGGTGTTCCAGAACCCGCCCTGTACTGAAGACATCTTGCAGCTTGTGACTGCTTGTGGGACAGGCTGCTGACAAATGTCAGGGACCTTGTGTCGGGTGTTTCAAGGACCCTACAGATGGTCATAGGCTTGTCACCTGGGAAAGCTACACCTGGAAGAGCCTATCTGCTGCCCAGGAGGGGCTGGCTGGAGGTGTTCACCACAATCTGTTCCTCTGCTGCTTGGGCAGAAAGGACTCTTTGTGTCAAGGACAGATCTACCTGGGCTCATTTGTGCTCATTAGACCTTTTAGACCAAGTTTTGACTTGATTTACCTGCTGATTCTGGAGCTGTACTATGTGCAAGACAGTGCAGCATTGTTCTCTTTCTTTTTTCTCTATTTCACTTGTTAGAAGAAATTTATGGAAAACTTCCTTGAAAATAATCTGAAGGGCTAAATAACTAAGACATCTGCTTCAGTCAATCACAATGTTCTGTGTCTAGTTTTGGGTTTGGTTTGTGGTTAGTTTGTATTTTTTCCTTTTTTTTTCTTTTGTTTTTTTCCTTTCGGTTTTGGTTGTGAGAGAGGATCTTTCTCGGTTGCCACTGTGTTGGAAGTTTGATGGAAGCACATTTGTTTCAAGCAGATGGAACTTCTAATGGCCTTATAAAAAAAGGCTTTCTCAAGAGATTGTTGTGGAATACCTTGGTGCAGGTAGCTCAGTGTGCAAGCTGCAGTTCAAGATCACGTTTTGCTTAGGGTGAGTTGCAAAGAAGCCATGAATTCCCAGCCCTGTACTGGTAGTGCCAGCCAGGTGAATAGGCACTGAGAGACACAGCAGGAGCCATGAACTGCCAGCCTTTTGGGCAACAAAGCAGATGAAGACTGGGGAGGCCAGCAAGGTAGTTGGACATGGAAGGCTCAGCAGCAGGAGCAGAAGACTGGGGAGGAAGAGCGAGAGTTGTTTGCAGGTAGATTGTTTGCAGGTAGATTGTGAGAGTATAAAAGTGCAGGGGTTCCGCTCTTGGGTCCTTTTTGAGGGCACCAGCTCCAGGTTTTTCTGTGTTACTGTGCCATGAGTAAATGGCTTTATGGAACGAGACATCTGAGACTCTGCTATGGGAAATCTGGGATCGAGCCAGTAAGGAAACCCGGTGTGGCTGTGTGTGAGTGGGGTGTGCAGGGGGCCAAGTGGGGCACCTTTGGGTCACTGGAGCCACCCGCCATGAAAGGGCTTCAGTCCCAGCAGTCTGGCCTTGGGAGTGACTCTTGAGAGTCTCCTGAATCGTCACACTGGGAGCTTTGCTTAACAAGATGGTCTTAAACTTGTATGCCAATGTCAGTCTGCCTGTTCATTTGCACGGAGTTAAGTGCCTGCTTGAGCTTTTGCTAGATTGGGGCTTATTCTGTAAGTGTCTTCTGGAGAGGTTTTTTTGATGGGTTGTTTGCATATAATGAACCAGCTTGTAAAATTACAATACAGATCCTTTGGGGAATAGTATTTTACAGAACAGCCTGTACAATGCATTTAATTCTTAAGTGGCAGTAACCCATTTTAAATTAGTTGTGTTCATTATACTTAAATCTAGTATGTTTTGTGGCTGTGCCCTATGTAAAAAAGGCCATGAAAGAAAGCCTCTTTCACATTCCTAATGTTGTAGGTAACTGTACAGATAGGAAATTTCAGGTAACGGGAAGAAGATATGACTGAATATTCCTGGACCTTTGGCCACATATTTTTAATTGTGAGAAGTCATTTAAAATCAAAACTATTTCTTTGAAAAGGAATGACTAGCTCTCCCTTGAACATGACTTAATCTTATTGTGTGTGTTTCGCCAGTCTCCAACCTTGTTTTAATTGGAAAGGGAGGGGAATTGTGGTTGTTAGGGCAAATTTACCTTTAAACTGCTGATCTAATCAAGAACGATAGTCTAAATGTTTGATGGAAGGAAGAAATGTGGAATTAATCTGCATTACAAAGGCCACTTCTACTGCTGTTTTGGCACAGGCCAGCAGTGGAGCCTCACATCACACACTGACAGATGCAGATCTTTGCTGCTGCAGATAGAGTTGTGCTTCTGAAAGTGAACACGTCGCCTCTGTGCAGGGCTTTTGCTGGCGTCCAGGTCTCTGATTTGGAGAGTACCTCGATTGTATGCCTCATATGTAGCAAATTTATCAAAATGCTGTAGTGTAATTCTGGCTATGATTTGAATAAATACTAGGACTGAGAAACTTCTTTTTCCCTTTTCAGCTTCACTCCTCTCTTGTGGGTGTCTACCCAAGACTAAAAAGTGTAGTGAAGACAATGTGCGGGCAGTTTGGGGCAAACACCCCTGGTGCTTATCTGGACCTGCCTAACATGTTAATTATAAAACTGTCTGCCTTTGTTTGGAGCTTGTCTTCACTTGAAAAAGATTTTCAAGTATCATTGTACTGATACAATTTTTAGCTACAATTACAAGCTGACTGTCCTCAGCGGAAATATAATTTATGACAGGTTAATTTCCATTAGTTCTCCAGAACCAGTAACTCTTCAGGCATGGCATTTTGAGTCTTTGAAATAAATGTTTATGTTGCAGTTAAACTTTTGCTAGCTGCATAATTTCACTGATCAGGGCATCATGCTTTTCCATGCTGCAAGCTTTTTTCACTCTGCCAGTACAACTTTGGAAGCAAAGACCTGCTCTATCTGCACTTGTGTTCTGGTAAATGTAAGTCCATGTGGAATGGATGGTTGTATCCCATCTTAATCCAGATTAAATATGGGGGTATCAGGTAAGGTGTTAAGCAAAGCACAAACATACCTAGTTTCTTACAGAATCTTTTGTGCATCTTCTGAGTGTTGGGAGAAAATGAGGTGGGGAAGTCAGGTCTGGTGGCTTAAGGCTTCCTAAAGTTGTCTGTCTGCATCATCTTTTGGCTGAGGTTACTGTTGGCTCCAGGTGGATATTAGGATGTGCCTCTGTCATATCCTGCCCTTTTACTGCCCTCATTCATAAGGCATGACATGTTGCAGTGGTCAGCTCAGGCATATGCTTCTCACTGTCCTTTTGCTGAGAGATAACATGCCCTCAAATACAGTGTGAGGAGCTGTGACAGCCTCCCGTGTGTGGCTGGGTAACCGAGTTTGAGGATTTGCCGTGTTTAAGTAACTACTTTTGTGTTTCTTTTTGCAGGGGAGCGACCCTATCAGTGTGCAATGTGTCCTTACTCCAGCTCTCAGAAGACCCATTTAACCAGGCACATGCGCACCCACTCAGGTTGGTACGGAGAGGCAGCAGTGTGACTGAGGAAAAGGGGGTGGGTCACAGTGTCACAGCATGGCTGCAGGGGGAGGGGACCCTAGAGGGGACCCTGGAGGTCATCTGGGACAGACCCTGGCTCCAGAAGGGCCATCTAAAGCAGTCTGCCCAGTTCTATGTGAGTTGCCATCTTAGCCAGTATGGTCTGAGCTTTTCCCATTTTTAATGGGGAAGGTTGTCTTGCTAGGAATGCTAAGTGTCATGAATAAAACTGATAATGGGAATATATCTTTTTCTTTTTACTTCTCAAGATCTATTCTGATATTCATAGGGCTGCTCTAGTAGTCCTAGTAACCTAGTAGTAAATACAACATTGTGGTGATATAGGAACAAATTCTTGTACTGTCTGCTATCATAGCTGAGTTCAAATCAGTGAACCTGAGAACATTTTGAGTAGCTGAGAATCTCCTCTCTGATCCCTCTGATGGGATTGAGTCTCATCCAGGGGTTCTGAGAGAACCCTTAGCTTTTGTTTAGTGTGACACAGTCATGTAAATTAATGTCTGCTTATGGCAAGGAGACACAGGAGAAAAAGCAAACTCAGAGGATGTTCACAAATGACTCAGTCTTGTGGCACTAAAAGCCAAATTAGGAGTTTTCACTAGCCTTTATTTCCCATTACTGGTTGTGAGCTGTGGTGTTACAAACATTTGCTCTTGTGCTATTGCAAATCTCTTTTTGAATGAATTAAGAGCATTTTTGGGAGTTGTAACACCGTAGACACAAGCATAATTGTTCTTTACGACTCTCAGAAGGGAGTTCAGGTAGAGCTGAGCCTGTGCTTTCGATTTGTTTTTGTAAAATCTGAATTGACCAGTCCTAGGTGAATTCCTAATGCTGGCAATCAGGAGCTGAAGTCTCCTGAACAGTAATTGTCTCAATTTCAATTGATGAGGCTTTTAATTGAAACCAGGAGACAGGCAATTTTAACTGTACTAGAAGGAGGCTTGGGCCCATTAAAAATAGCCAGGTTTAAAATGACATGTCAGTATTTTGGTGTGAGAATTTTGTGAATTTAGTATTCTGCTTTCAGAAACAAAAATAATACTTGGTTGAACCTCTGGTTTGCAAATGAACCACCAAATTTGCAAATGGTTTGGTCAATACTGAACCTGGAAACCATTTCACGAACATATTGCTCTGCCCTTGTTCTGTGCAAGGAAGTCTCAGCTCCAAAGGAGGTAAGGAGTGGGATCTGCCTGTGGCCCCTGCCTCAAAGGTCTGTGAGGGAAGGCATGAGTTTTGCTCTCAGAGGTCTTGTATTAATAGCTCTCCTAAATTCTATTGTATGTTTTGTTGCAATGCCCAGGCAGCTGCACCTTTTCGACGGCAATTTCCAGACTCCTGCAGTTGACAGGCTGGCTGTTTAGGCCCACAGGTGCTGTAGCTTTCTTCCCATGTCAGACAGCAAATGGCAGTGGTTTAGAGACTAATTCACAGCTGTTTTTTTGGCCATCTTGGTACATATCCTTTTCACTTGCGCAGTTAAACCCCAGGATTTAGTCGAGGTGATGGACACAAACTCTTCACGTGCTATCTTTGAGTTACCCGTTTACAGCTGCCTCTGAGCACTCTGTGCACTTAGAACAGCTTGTTCATGTGTATGTAACAGAGGCTGTTTTTGTCCTCCCGCAGTGCAACATACAACTATTCTTTGAAGTCTAGGTGATAAAGGCACTGTACTTGGAGGAAGGATGAGCAATAAACACATCAAGCTTAAACTTGTAGAAAATGACACCAGGAAGAGGGAGGAAAAAAGAAGGAAGTAAAGTGGAGAGGGAGGGAATCAAAGTTGCTCTTCTTCAAATAATAAATAAATGCTGCAGACAGACATGAGATGATCTGGACTCCTGAACAATTGTCCCCCTGCTTCCTGGCAGGGAGGCAGCACAGCCTTTTCTAGAGTTTGTGAGGGTGTTGCAGATAATGTGGTTAACACATAAACAGGCACCACATCTTCAGTGCAGGCTGGTTGGTCTCCTGAGCCGTGCTGCAGTGCATGCTTGTGTGTGATCAGTAGCTTGCAGGTGTGGGAGGGGCACTATTGTGTCACAAGCAAAAGGAACTGGAGTAGTTTTCAAGGTACTGAAGAAGCAGCATACATTAGTTTTGCAAATCAGTTTTGCAATGCTGGTTCAGAGCTCAGGAGCATCCCAAATTCCTCGGCTAAATTGGTACATGCACAGATGCTCCCAAAGTATTTCTGGACTTGAGTTGTTGCAGAAGTGTTTTTCCTATTTGCTTTGATGTGTAAGGGGAAAGCTACTTCTGGTGCAGTGGCATGCACTAAGCAGAACATTTCAGGAACTTTTCTACAGGAGTCATTACACTAGTGTAAATGCAGATTTTAATAGTAACATGATGGCTGTGGACTGCATTTGGTTGGCTTGCCCAGAGTAGCCTGCAGCCAGAGCATATGTTTGAGGCACCAAAACAGTGAACTGAATTTTTTCAGAGGTAAAGATCATCTGGGCACCCCTTTCATATTCTTAGGTTTTTGCTAGCTTCTCTTCCCTCATTTCCTTTTCAATGCAAACATGAAGTATGCTAAATTTGTGTAAAGTTGGACTTTTTTGAAACGTTTGTGTGAAACTGCTATTCATCAAATGTTACATTTCCATTTTTCTACAATGCATTCAATGGACCAGTTGGGTATGGATTCCATTTGCTAATATTACTGTAGAGAGATCTCTGCCGGTATGTATGCCTAGCCAGAACCTGTGACGTTGTTACTGCTTGTTTGGTTTTGGATCCCCTTCCTCCCAGCCCTCACCCCTTCTCTCTTTTTTTTTTGTATTTTGTTCTTGGTGTCTTGTGAATGTGTTTGTGACTTGTGGATTTCTTATGTTGACTTTGCTTAATTTTAAAGGCGCATGGATAATTTTTTTTTTATCCTTTTCAAGTTCCATATTTCTGTATCTGTATTGGCGGGAAGCGATTGCCGCGCAACCACCATGCTTAATAATCACCATCATTCCCTTCCGTGCTTCCTTCCTTAGGTGAGAAGCCATTCAAATGTGACCAGTGCAGCTACGTGGCCTCGAACCAGCACGAAGTGACTCGTCACGCGAGGCAAGTGCACAACGGGCCGAAGCCTCTGATCTGCCCGCACTGTAACTACAAAACCGCCGACCGCAGCAATTTCAAAAAGCACGTTGAGCTCCACATCAACCCGCGCCAGTTTCTCTGCCCTGTTTGTGATTATGCAGCGTCTAAAAAATGTAACCTGCAGTATCACATCAAGTCCAGGCATCCCGATTGTTCTGACATCACCATGGATGTCTCAAAGGTGAAGCTACGGACTAAAAAGAGCGAAGCTGACTTTTCTGAGAGCGCTAATGACAAAGTGGAGAAGGAGCCAACGAAAGGAGATTCAGCTGCAAAGAAAACGGAGAAAATTGTGAAGGTGGAGAAAAAAGATAATTCGGCAAAGGAAAAGAAGTCAGCGAGCAATGTTTCCGCAGGCCAGGTGACAACCAGAAGTCGGAAATCGGCTTCAGAAAACAAGGAGGTGGATATTAAAACTGAAAAAAGTACTGAGAAAACATGTAAAATGAAGAAGGTCAAAAGAAAGGCAGAGACTGAGGCAACTTCCTCGAAGCAAGAGCCTGCAAATGATACCCTGGTAGTAACAAAAAAGAAAAGGAAGGTGGAAGCTAAACCCAGAGACTGCCAGGAAGCTCAAAAAAGAGATGTTGCACCAGAGGAAGAGCCTAAAAAGCAAAATTTTTGCCTCAAGAAGAACAGAAAAAAGAAAGCTCTGAAAATAAAACACAGTAAAAAGAGCAGTAAACTTGATCAGGGGAAGATTGAAAAAGAGGAGATGCCAGATGGGGCATCTCCATCTTCTCCTGTCACAGAAGAAGATGGAGGTGGGAAGCTGGACACCGAGGGCAGTGACCAGAAGGAGCAAGATCCCACTCACACAGTGGCATTAAACAACAATGGTGGTCATGCTCTCAGCAGGGAGAGCACTGATCCCAGTGGAAGCTGCCTCCAGAGTCCAGGGCAGCCTTGTCTGCCAGCTCAGGATGCAAACACAGAAGGTGAGGTAGAGGACCAAGAAATGCCTGCGGCAGCAGGAGGGAGTGAAGACACTGGCAATGCAAAAGAGGAGGAGAGACAGGCGGACAAAGGGGAGGACACTTGCTCTGAGGAATCTTCCCATGCAGTATCTTCTGAAAAAAGCTTGGATGTACTCATGGATGTGATGCCAGATCTGGCACCTGAGAAGGAGCCAGAGGAAACTGTGGCAGAAACTGAGACTAACTCAAACCTGATGGACCTGACCAAGACATGCCCGCCAGCGACAGAGTCGACAGGAGATGCTGTGCCAGCGCCTGTGCCCACGGAAGGATGTACACAAAGCCCTAAAGTGGCTCTGTCCTTGTCTCGGGATAACACAGCCGTGAATGAATCTCAGGAAATGGATGAGGATGAGGGCATCCACAGCCACGAAGGCAGTGACATCAGTGACAACATATCAGAAGGAAGCGATGACTCGGGGTTAAATGGTGCTCGCTCTGTACAAGAGGAGACCAATCCAAAGATGTCACAAGGAGCTCCGGACACCACGGTGGCCAGGGAGAACTATGTGTGCATTTTTTGTGACCGCTCATTTAAAAAGGAAGGTGAATACAGCAAGCACCTCAACAGGCACTTAGTTAATGTGTATTATCTTGAGAAGGCAGCAAAAGGGCAGGAGTAGAAACAGCTGTGGTTTGGGGAACTTCTTTTGTAAGATCTTACACAGCTTATGTAAAAATATTGTAGATTTTTTTAAAGCACAGTTTGCTTTAGTGCTTTAGTGTCTGCATTGGTTTCTTTTTTGGTTTAGGTTTTTTTAAGTTGAAAATATTTTTGACAACTTTATGTGTCATGGTAAACTCATTAACTATTGGATCTCTTAATTAGAGAAAGCAGGTAGGGTGTATGAGGTTGTGTCCTATAAAGTCACTGTAAGCTTCTAGTCTATTAGCTTATGCAGCTCTTTTATAAACTGAGTTTTAGGAACAAGACTGGAGCTAACAATATACAAGTTGGATGTCTATAGAGCCACTGGCATAAGTTGCTTTTTGTTCTAGCAGCCAACTCTTTCTCTCCCTTTTTCCCTTTCCCTTTTTTTTTTTTTTAGTTCTTTTCAATGTATCTTGATGTTCAAAGTGTTAAACTACTTGATGGTTTTTCTACCAGGAAGATAGCTTCTATTACATAAAGAGCACTTTGTAAAAGAAATCAAAGTTGGCTAGTGATGAACGTAACTGTTTAAGCTAATTACAATTATGAACGTACATTTCAGATCCCCTAAGCGTGAATGATGAGCCAAAATATGAGAGTAGTCCTTCCATCTTTTGATTGGAGAACCTCTGTCTTGATTAATATCTTAATCACTGATCTGTAATTGGCTTTGTTGTGGGGGAGCAAGTGTGTTATTTTTAATTTCTGCTTTTTGTTTTTTGATTGTGCTTTAAGGGCTTAAAATGTTGCACTTGTTTTTGATTTTTACCTATGCAGTTTAATCTTCTAGGCATAGTGCTTGTGCAGTATATGTACACTTTATATATGCATGTTTGGTTTTGTATGTGTAAGGTTTTTTTATTTGGAAATGTTCAGACTTGTTGCTTACCATGGGACAGGTTTCTGTGGCAGTTTTCTGTGATGCTCCTTACTGCAGATTTTTCTTGTTTTCCTGGGGTGTGATTAACTGTGCATGAAGTTGCTGAAATTATGAACTGCTTGACTATGTATTTTTAGCTGGTTTAGAATTGTACAGTCCTTGAGCAAAACCATTCCAATGCAGTTCCAAAACACTTTACAGGATTTATTCTGTCATGGAAATGCCACTTCTGATACTTTGAATATACATGCAGAGTAATAAATTCTGATTTATAATTTGGGATCACCAGACAGGAAAATAATTGCTCTCAGTGGAAACAGTCTGCAGATTCTGCAAGTCTTGATTTTTTTTCCCCATTCCATTTTCATTTTTGTGGTAGACAGCAGTCAAACTTCATGGACTTTAAAAAAAAGTAGTAGCAGTGATATAATCTAACATCTCATACACAAAAAAACCCCAACAAACAAATAAAGATAAATCAACTGGTAAGCAACAAACTTGGCATTAAAAAACTGCAGGAATTTCTGCTCCATATGAACTCAAGTTGCATTTAATAAAACCATCCTTGCTTCCATGCAGAGAGAAACATGTAAGTTATCAGATTGTCATCTCAGGTCTACATGTCATGCCAGGAGTTTTTAATTCTAAACAGATTTCATTTCTAGTACACGCAAATGCAGGAAAGATTGCATACCTAACTGCTTGTAGCCAACCAGTGGCAAAATGTAAACAAAATCCAACCAGCAGGGAAGAAGCAAAACCCTCCAGGTCCCATCTGTGCACTCTTCTGACTGTCATTAGCTGCCTTTCCAGTGGGAGCAGTTGGGGACAGCTCCAAAGAAGCAAATTTGGAGGCAGGTGTTACTTGGGGAGTGGAGTGGAAGAGCTCAGACAGCATTTGTCAGAGCACTTTATTTCAAGTAACTCTCTCTGTGTAAGCTCTGGAATAAATCCTGTTCTTCCCTGTGTTGTCCCCACAGCATCTTCCCCTCCAAACAAACCCACTGCTGTGAATGAATCGAGAGCAACAATGCTACATTGCTTCTGCTTTTGGGAGAGATTGGTAATAGGAGGCCAAAGATTTGAGAGGGAAGGCATCCCTCATGGCAGAAATAAGTTGTATAATGTATAGTGAGTTTTTGTTTGCATAGATAGTGTTCAATCCTTACCTTGGCTGCGACAATCATTGTCAACTCAAGATCAAGTTGCAACTATATTTATGTTAAACATTAAGGAAACAAACATAATTGAATTGTTTTCCTAAACTACTAGTTGTAATAGTTTTAGATGTATTTTTTTTTCTTCATAATAGTATTTCATTATATATAAATGTTACCACCATTTGTGACTGATGTGAACAGATGCTGGGAATTCCAGTACTGTGTAGAGGTTTAAAGCTCCCTTCCTATCCTTGCAAAAAGCCTTTGCCATTTTGTGAGAGACTTCAAGGACTTTAGCTATGTTTAAGTAAACTCATGGAATGGCCTGATAATTTTTCCTGGTTGTTTTTTAATGAAAACAATGCTGTTGACTGACTTTGAAGTTCTTTCTGTGAGACAAAAGCAAAGGTGATTCTCTGAAATACTGTGCTGCACATTTCTGTGAAGTGGTCAAGGTTTCAATGCTTGATCTGACAAGAACTCTTCGAAGACAACAGTTGACTCCTCTTTGAGGGAGTTTCCTACCACAAGACGAGAAACTGAAAATAAATTATTAACATATTAAGAAGAAGAAAAATTGATTTTTTTCTATCTGAGACCCATCAACAACGTCCTGAACTAGCTAATCTTGGTGCAAAACTGTGTTGGAATTCTCTGCAAGATTTGGGATTATGTTACATTAAAAAGGCAAGGATGTAATGCATTATGTTTGTCTCAAATGTCAGGCACTGCTAATATGAGTATTTCAGGGGGAGTGCGGGTCACGTAGCCCACCATATATGGTGGTCTTACATTGCTGTGTCTCCCTTTAAACAATGCCTTTTTTTTTTGTTTGTTTTTTCTCAATATTGTTAAATTATTTTGTGTTGATTTTGCCAATGCTAGCATGTTTGTGGTTTTTGGCAATAATACCTGTATTTGTGTTCAACCTCCAATACGTGGTTGGAAGGATTAGCATGCTGATATACCCCTACACTGCCAGCCCTTGGTTGAGTCATGTGTTTTGGGCTTTTTCTGTATGAATCTATACACTCAAACTAACTGCCCTGAAAAATGGTCAAGAAATGGCTAGCTAGGCACTTAAAATCCATGGTATTGCAATTGTTGTTTCTGGATTTTGATCATCTAGGCTGGAAGTTTAGTCATTTAAAGAAGACTGGTTTACAGCTGACAGGCCAGTTAAGATACAGTAATGTCATTGATTTCAACAGATTTAATGTAGCTGAAAGGTATTAAATCAAATTCAAGAGTTTTCTTGAATGTCAGTTGTGTAGATATGTGGCGTGCATATGATATTAACAGGATCCAAATAGGTAAAGAAATTGTTTTATGTGTACATATATTTTCCCCCCTCTAAAATTACACTAGCTAACAAACCTTTGTAAGCTGGCATGGAAACATGTTTATGATGTTTAGTTGCACCATGTTTGATGCTTTTACAGTGCAATACTTGTATTCTCTGAATTAAACCAAAGGTAATTTTTTTTTCATGCTCTCTACTGTAGTGCATGACAGTCTTTTCTGCATTTGTAATAGATGTAAAACGAGCCAGATCATACTTCCTGTTTTTACCTAAATCATGTATAAGAAGTCTTTTGTTCAAAATGTAGTATAAAGTTAAACTAAATTGCATTATATTAACCTTTACAAGTGTATTTTCCTAAGCATAGTTATGATTAAATAAACTTTATTAAGGAACCTGCAGCTTCTATCTTCCACTTATTAATGGCTGTGGAAGCCATTTGTAATTAGAGGCAGGAGCAGTGCCAGTGTCATTGACAGAGCTCCTGAAGACCTCAAGCCAGGCAGGTGGGCCTGAAGGAGTCAGTACAGAGATGCCAGTCTTGACTGCAGACAGCGACAGTGGCTCCAGAAATGTCTTTTCCTTTTTCAACGCATTTATTGTTTTCATTTCCCTGCCCGCTTTAGTAAGGACAGGGCGCAAGGTGAGGGCTGCATGCACACAGGCAAGGTTCAAACGCAGTGCTCGACCTGTCTGTGATTTGGAAGGATGGGCCCAAAGGACATGAAGGGCAGTATTCTCTGCTGCCAGAGAAGTAGTGCAGCTTGATGGAAACTGGAATTTAAATTAGTTTCAGAGGTAATGCAGGTGACGGTGGAAATACAGGTTTGTGAGCCGTGCAGTTGTTACTCAAGGAACAAAGCAGGGTGCCGTGCTGCCACAGGACACGGGGGCTGCCGTGTGGCAGGGGCTGCCACTGCCCAGACAAGGGGCAGGCTTGGGTTGCTCCTCCTGAAGCTTTGTAGGCTGCATGTGAGCAGTCTGTGGTACAGACAGGGAACAGGGAACAGGAGTGGTGCCTGGGCCTGCTTACAGACTGCGAGGGAGATGGAAGAGTGTGGCATAGGGATGGCAGGGGCTGGGTGCCTGAGTGCCCTTTGCCTGTGCTGAGTTAATGGTTTCAAACTGGATCAATAGAATACTAGCCCTTTGTACCACCAGCCCGTGCTGCCCCCCACCCTCAGGAACGTGTTCCTGGGACAAGCTGGCTTATCTAGAGAACCCAAGTGGGTTGGCAACCTGAGAAATCATTTTCCCTTATACCTGCAGTCAGGTCGTCCTTATCTTTGACTAGTTCCTTGCACCCTGGCAGAAAATCTGCTGTTTCTTTCCCAGTAGAAAACCAGGATAAAACCTGCTAGGCTGAAAACATGCTAAGAATCTGCTTTGGGCTCGGTTGTTTTTTAACAGAACCAGGTGGCCAAGCAGAAGTTGCATGGCTCTGCAGTACCTTGCATGCCAGTGGGAGATCCTGCCCACACAGTGAGCTGCCCAAAAGGTGGATTGGCTTGTTTGAGGGATAGCTTAGCTTCCTGATGGCCTGTATGGGGACAGAGCATGCTCATGTCTTAATTCAGGTGCCTTGTTCAGGCTTTGCTAACGCTCTGAAGGAGCTGAAATGCTAGATGCCTGATTTTGGTTTGGTGGTTGTCTTTTGTTTTTAAAGCTTAGCCATGCTGACATAAATTGCTTTAACACTGTTCTTGTATGTAAGTGTATATGTGTATAATATAAG
The DNA here is from genome assembly GCA_008694505.1 of Cyanoderma ruficeps. Classification (NCBI taxonomy): domain Eukaryota; kingdom Metazoa; phylum Chordata; class Aves; order Passeriformes; family Timaliidae; genus Cyanoderma; species Cyanoderma ruficeps. The sequence goes on along the minus strand of VZDJ01007747.1, from coordinate 3,371,744 downwards.
CTATATGTAGGAAAAGGTAGATCTAAAAGGATAGATCCTTCCCTTGTCCAGGCTGTATTTTTAACCTTAGTAAAATGAGCTCTCTGCATCTCTGCCTTGGCTGGAAGCACCAGACCTGCAGCAATGCACCCTGGCCCAAGCCAGGCCGCTGAACCTGTCCCTTGCCCATGGTCTGGTCAAAGGAGCCTTCTTGGTCTCCTTAGCCCTGTATAGGTCAGAGTGCTCAAGCTGCTGCCACCTGCAGCAGAGGTTGTGCTGTTATTGGTGGTTTGTTTCCATCAAAAACAGCCAAAAGAGAGTTACGGCAAAAAGTTGAGTGGAAGGATAGTGACTGGTCACTTGGTGAGGATGCCAGGGACAGGGATGTTGACAGTGCCCTGAGTCATTGCAGAGTGCATTTATCAGCTCTTATATAGATGTCATTCAGCAAATTAACTCTTAGGGTGAGACCTCTTTGGATAATTTTAATGAAAGATTGGACTGTGAGTAGGTGCTTAATCTCTGGGAGCATAATGTCAACCTCAGTTTTAGCACAGTAGCAGGAAAAATGGAGAGCACATCACTTCTGCTCTCATCCCTTCCCATCCTCAAATTCAAGAGAAAAAATTAACATCCCCATTGGGTGAAGTCACCAATTGCCTTTAAGTTAATTTTTAGGTGAATAGCTTCCCTGCTTCCCATGGCAGAGCTAGATACATGTTTGTGGTGGGTTTTTTGCACTCATCTGCTTTTTCTCTTCCTCTGTTTTAATTCTAGTCTCCTGAATTCTTTGTCACAGAATTTTCATACAAAGGTTTCTATGTCTTTTTTCAAGCATCAGCCAGCAAACCCTGGAAATGCTCTGACAATTCAGGCAAGAATTGTCCCTATTTTACACAACCGTCTGTGGAGACAGGCAATGTAATTTAAATTAAACTAAGAGCTTGGTAACTTCCAGCACAGATCCTGAGACTTGTGACTCCTCTTTACCACTTCTAATTAAAAAAAAACAACCACCAAACCCTGTCTTTTCTAAGCAGTGCTGGTCTCTACAAAGTGCATCATTCCTGGGAGTCCTCCAAACACCACTTCAGAGGCTGGGGGTTTCCTGTTGATTCCCTGACGTAACCCTTAGTCCCAGGCAAGGTCTCTTGCCTCAGCATGGACTTGCAGGGTATGTTTCCTTTCCTGGCAAGGGCTGAACTCCAGTGAAATGCCCCTGGGCCAGCTGGAGCTAAGCAAACCTCTTTCTAGGGGTCACCTTGCTCTGCAGTCCAAGGCTGTGACTCAGCTCCTGCCTGGGAGCTGAGGGCACGAGCTGACCTCATTTGGAAATGGACACCTCTCTCTCCAGCCAGGTCTCTTCAGGCAAAGTGCTCTGCTTTGTCCTTGGGTCTCTCCAACCTGATGATCTTCTCTGTCATCTTCTGCCTTTTCTATGGTCTTTAGTGTGTTTCTCACTCCTATTATTACAGCAGTGTGGCACTAAAGAGATGACCAAAACTCAGATCACTGGTTAAAAAGGACCACAGAGGAAAGGAAATGTTTTCTTTTCAAAGTAATCTGGTTTTGACCTCCTATATCTACCAGCAGATGAAAACAATGGGGAAAAGAATTTTGGTCAGCCTCAACACTTGGTTTCAACTTTGAGCCTGTAATTTGGTGGCAGTTCTGAGATGTCTTATAAAGAAAGAAGATTTTTAAACTACAACTGGCTTTCAACTCCCCTAGAAAATTTTTTGGCCAGATTTTGATACTATAGAGCCTAAAATGGCATTGGATACCTTGAATAATTTTTCTCTAAAAGAAAAAAAAAATACAACATACCATAAAAGGGGGACATAGTCACAAAAGCCTTTGGTTGACCAAAACCATCTCATTCTGAAGATGGGCAGCAAGAAATGATGCGTCCAGCTTTACAAGTGATATCAGTCCTCAGAGGGCTGAGCACTGCACTGTTTCCCTTCTGGTTTGTGCCACTATGGAAGCAGAAGAGCAGGCAGGAAAGGCAAGGGATGACTAAGGGACCTGACTGGGATGAGATGAGGAACCTACAGTCAGATTCACAGTGGAGTAACTTGTTGTTAGTAAGGTGGGAAATCAACACAGACCTCCTCTCCACGGCAGCCCACCTTCATGGTAGGTGACAGGTGGCAGCACCTTCCACCTCAGTTTCTGCAACAGGAATCAAAGTCCAGTCTCACGGCTAATGAGGAGACCAGAGAAAGGCTAGTAGCCTGACTGATGGCCTTTCAAAAAGTTCTAAAAGAGGACCAGTGGAAATTCTCCTTGTTGCTATGTGATTAGAGACTGAGAACTGACAACTTCAGTACGGGAGAAAAAGCCTGAGGGTTTGTCCAGATTTTTTTTAATTGAAAACTTTGGATTTACAGAAAAATCCATGTGGAAATGTGGTTGCCCTTCCCATTGCATCTTGCTGTCTCCAGTAAGTACTACTTTGTTGTGCCTTGTAAACCCTCTGTAGTTCATTAGATATCCATACAAATGTGGTGCAGATGTCCCTAATTCAGTGTTACATGTTGTGTCAGAGGAAAACTCACTTTAAAATGGTGATGCCAATGGTAGAACTCTAGTCCTTCTATCAGTATGTGTGGTTTTAGTGTTGTTTTCCCCTCGCTTTTCTTTCCAGAGATCTTTGGCATCCTGAGCCAGGATTCTCTCGTGCTCCAGGCAGGAGGGAGCTGTGCAAGCCCGCAGGCATCACTAGATGGTGCCAACAGCCCGCCAGCTCCAGCGCTGCTCTTCCAGCCTGAAGGAACACCAGCTTCGAGCTCCCGACTGTGCGCTGGACACCTCGGCTGAGGAAGACAAGCCCGGTTTATTTTTCCGAAGCCGAAAACAAGATTCAACTGCATTTTTCACAAGGTTCCTAGTTAGTGAATCGCTTCTAGGCAAAAATAATGCCAGAAATATGATCACGTTTTCAAGCAGCTGTAAAATTTTACACGTGAAGAAAAGGAGCGGTTCTTAGGAAAGGAATGACGGTTGCAGCAGAACAGGTATATGACATGTTTATGTGATACTGAACCGAGACTAACCTACTCTGTTACCCCACTGTGAGAAGTCAGAACATGCCGCAGAACATTGATGGTGTTGGTTTCTGTGTGCCCCCAGATACTCTGAAAAGGAAATGCACCTGGAACCAGAAGCAAACACTTTTTCTGAACAGCATTCTTCCAAGAACATCCAGGAAAACAGGCTATCAAAGCTGGGAGCCAAATGACAACCCAGTTGGTTCTGACCCATTGGGTTTGCTTCCACCTGATGAGAATTTGGCTGTCAAAAGTAAATCTTACTCAGGAAGATCCAAGTGGACAAGCAAGTCTGGAAAACTTTTATTATTTTTTCCCCACCTCCTAAGGGATATTTCAACCTCTGAGCATTTGTCTGTGACCTGAAGTAGGATTTTAAAATGTTGAAAACTGTTGAAATAACATAACTTCATTGCAATTTCTCCCACTGCGGACTTCAAATAATTACTGTAAAAAATACAATTTGCATTTTTGTTGAAGTAGTTTTCTATTAGGGAAGCCTCTGGTGGATAATTTCCAGCTGGTTCTTGAGGTTAAAACTGTATGCCCTGCTTTCTTTTGTCTCTTCCCTTTTGGCCTTTGCTCTCTTCCTTGTCCCTAGTCATTAATGGGTTACAATGCTGCAGATCACGAGCTTGCGTTTGCATTGTAGTTTTTATAGCCTTCAAAACCACAACGTGTGTTTATTTCAGAAAATGAACAGATAAAAGCCTTGGTCAATAAGTAATTTCTTTACTCCATTATATACTTACCCCCACATTTGTAACAGTAAGACAAAGGAAGAAGTTTTCTAGGAGTCTGTTGGGGTTGGCCAAATGTTTTCATGGGAACACTTTCACACACACAAGGTTCTTCAGTTATTCTAAACCCCCCACAATTTCAGCACAAACAGAATTTGGAATTCTAGTGAAAATCCAGTAATAACTTTTCATATTTTAAATGATCTTTTGGTTGAAAACTTTTAGAAAAAAAAACAGTCTCAACAATTGTTTTACAGATTAGTGGACTTCATCTTCTATTGCTTACCAGCTGTCCTCAAAACTGATAAGTTTGTAAATCTATTGATTAAGTTTTTAATGAAATGCAGTTCCAAGTGAGAGAGAGAGGCAAACAGTGACCCTGTTGAGGATTCTGGGGTAGCTCACTGAGCCAACCAGCCCCCAAAATTTGAAGGTTATCAAGTACCTGTATTACATGAACACTTTAACCATCTGAATTATGTGGCTTGATATTTCATATAGAGTAAATTCCAACAGATTTTCCCCTTAGTAGAGGATTTTCCAATAGCAATAATTCCAGTAGGAATTTCAACTGTATTTGTCCTATTTAGTCATAGTGGAAATAAGTGAGTGGAGGAAAACAAGGAGAAAGGCAGAAGAAGCTCTAGAAATGGTGCACACATTCCAGACTTTCTCTGTGTGGGTTAATTTCCCAGACTTTGGAATGGGATGACACTACTTTGGTCAGTTTAGGTTAGGTATCTTAGGTTAGAGATTTGTTCCTGGAAGGTTGGGCCAAAGATCACTGAAAAGCAATTTCTGAACAGCTGNAAAAAAAAAAAAAAAGGAAACAGGCCTTCCATGAGCAGGATGCCCCTGTCACCCTCTTCACCCTCTGCCCTGGATAAAATTTTATTTACATACATATGTGCCAGGCATGGCAAGGTCAGTGCCTTGACAAGTACAAAGCGTGTTCTGTTCACAAGAACTTTCTCAGGGCACAGAGCAAAACACCCCACCTCAAAGGTAAATCTGGAGAAGGGGCTGGATGTTCCAATTAGCATCTGTACACGAGAAACAAAGCATTTTGGATTCCCATGCCCATACTCTCCTCCTCCTGAGGTATGAATGTATTCTTTGGAGAGTAAAAAGGGAGGTGAAGTAGCTGAGAAATCATTTCTGGGTCAGAAAGAGGATGTGGTGCTGACACTCATTTTACCCTAAGGAACAAAACAAAGAGTGGTAATTTATTTCAAATCTCAGCCCTTTAGAATGCAGGCAGAAACTGCTCACATACAAAAACCTGCTCCTTGATTGAGATGTTTCATTAACTGTATGAAATGGGACAGGGAAGAAACACTTGGGAAACCAGTGAATTCAAAGAGATTATTTGAAGGTTATGTGGTAAAATGCTTAGTTTCTCCAACTAATTAGGGCTGCTGGGGAATGTGCAGTTTCTAGGTCATATTAAGTGTAAGAAGCTTCCTTCTTTAGCCAATTGAAAAATAAAGCTAGGCTGAACTGTGTTTGCAATGTTGTTTTTTCCCCTTGGTTATCTCTCTTCATTTATTCATGCTCTACTCAGCAACCAAATAAAGTGGAGGCGGCAACCAAAACCACACCACTTTATTAAAATCTACAGTTCATATTCCTGTCCCATCTGGAAGATCCCCCAAGTAATTTTGAATGGTAAAACTTCACATATGGTACTTAAAATGTTCTTCAGCTGTACCTGATGATGGTGGTGGTTGTTGCTGTATTTCCCATGCTCTGAAAACATGAGCAAAGAATGCAGGTGGCCCGATCCAGGGTTCTGTTTGTCTTGAGAAGCTGATTGTCTTGGTAGAGGACGTTACTCGATATTTCTAAACGGGAAGGTTTTGTTTATGTTTCTTTTCTTCTGCTGCAGTGATACAGTTGATCGTTCCAGTCTCAGGAGACTCTGTAATCACAGCTGATTTTGCCATGCCCATCTTACACAACCATCTAGTGCCTCTCTGAGCAACAAATAATCTTCTTTTGAGCTCCTGTCAAGGCTGGCTGAACCATTGAGCTCTCTGCTCCAGTGAGTTCCTCTTTTCTTATGTATCAGCATCCTTTTCTGTTTTTTGCAGGCATGGGGAATAGCCTGCAGACAGAGGAAAGTCTGAGGTGAAAACAGTGAGAAAATGCATTCCATTGTATAAAATGAGGAAATAGTAGTTCAGTTGGTTTAGGGGTTTTTTAAGTCTATGAAAAATATCAATGTTCTTAATTTCGTTCCTTAATCAGAAAATGAGCTTTTTTTTTTCTCTTTTTTTTTTCCTCTTTTTCTGACAGTGGAGTCCTTATCATCAACTGCTTCTGCAGATGGGCTATTAATTTCCTTTTCCTGAAGAAATCCAAAGTAAAGCTACCATTTTCACCTTCTGTTTGTGTTTCATGCTGGATTTTAATAAGCAAATGAAAAGAAATTGCTATTTCATAATGAAATGGAAATGTAAATTCAAGTTGCAAGCAGGCTTTTTTGCTTTACCTAAAAACTTAACCAAAGATTGTCAAAAAATGTTACTTCATATTGTGTAAAACAAAAGTCTTTGGGCTTTCAACTGTGTTCCAGACTACTAATGTGGAATTATAACTCTCTGAGCCACTGATTTCAGTCTCATTCATTAAATTATTGACCCCATTTTAAATTCCAAGTCTTTTATTTAAAATTGAGGGTTTCTACTTCTTTGAAGTTCACAATGGTAATTTTTCATCTGATTTTGCAGGAGCAGTACCCCTACCTCAAATATGTCAGCTATGAAGGATCTATTTATTGTCTATTTTTATAGTTTCTGCAGTGCTGGCTCCTGTGGCCTGGTGGCAGGAGAGAAAGTCTCCTTAGGTACAGCCTGGAATATGATACAGGTTTTCACACTGTTTTCACACATTCTTACAGAACCCAAACCCTCTTTTTTCTCTGTGTTGTGTCTTGTGTCATCAGGGCAAGACAAGGCCTGTACTTACAAGGGCTGCCCACATTCAGGACCCCTGAGATCCAACTAACTGGTCAGTACCACAGAGATCTGGCTAAGATTTAGCTCTGGTTTTCACTCCAGAAAAAAAAATACATATTGGAAGAAAGGGACAGCCCCCACTAATCTCCAGCCTTTTTCTTATGTGCCACAATGCATGAAAGACAGTTATTCCTTTCAGACCTTTTCCTTTTTCTAATAAAAAGCCTCATTTCCAAAAAGACTGGAGTGCAAATTACCTTCTCTATTCAATTGGATAAAATCTGATCACTGCCTTTTCTTTTTTCACCACTAATAAAAGCTATTGAAGTAAAGCACCCATCTTGGTTATGGAAAAAACAGGCAGTAAGTCACCTTGAGATTAAAATATATACTGCTACACATTTTTCCTGGGAATATAGAGCAGTAATTGCTTAAGACAATGACAACAGACACTAGAGGGAACATTGTATTTTTGTGGAACATTTCCAGGGACAATGGGGGAAATCCTCCACTGATTTAAAGTTCCACAAAGCTGCTTCTCTGGCTGATGTAAATGATCATGTCTTCATTGAGGTCAGTGTTGCAGCTCCTCCAGCTCTCATAACTTGGAATATTTCCCTAAATATGAACTATGATCCAGTCAGTTTAGATGAATATGATAAGGCAGATGCATTAGATCAGTATCTGATATTCCAGGCTGACTGCTGGGATATACCCGTAGGACAACACAGGAATCTGGCACAGCCTTTGCCAATTTAAAGCTTTGCACACTTAACAGGTTGCAAAATAGCCAAGCAAAGATGTGCCACATCTTGAGCTTGTCTTGCTACCTGTCACAGCTGAAGTGGCAAATATCAACTAATTACACCTACACTTTCTGGAAGAAAAATAGAGAGGGGAATCTGGGGGAGTTTAAGAGCAGTAGGGACTTGAATTAACAAAGCTTTTCTAGTCTTCGTGGTTTTGCTGCAGATCCATTGTGATCAAAGAATTGGTGAAGCAAAAGCTGTTCCCTGTGTCGTGCTACTAAAGTTTGAAGAAAAAACCCTAAGACCTTGCCCCTACAGGTACAAACTAGAGATTCATGATAATACAAAGCAGAAGCCAAGAATAGGTTAGGGGTAAAGTGTTACAATCAGATAATATCTGAAAACTCAATAGAACATCCTTCAAAGGTCAGGTTGTCTTATATTTTAAGTATCTATGGAAACACTTCAGGGGCAGGAAAGCTCAAAGTAAAGGTTGAATGTTTAACCCCTACCTTTAAAACATTCTGTAGGTACCCTATAAAAGCAGACAGAAAATACACACTGGTACTTCTCATGTCATATATGAAGGGAATTTTTTGTTAGTTTTTGATCCATATTCACGCTTTTTTTACAGGTATCTTTAAATATGAGATGCTGCCCTGTTTCAGCAATCTGTTATCTTCATTGTATTTTTATGTGCAGAGAACTGTTAGCTTTCAGACCTTACAGATCAGAAATGGGAAAGACTTGAAAAATTCTAGCAGTGTTAGCATGGACAAACCTTCAAAAAGTTCAGCTTGAAGTCTGAGATCAGCCCTCTAGATACAAATCCAGCCCTCAAACCTTACCATGCATTAACCGTGTCACATAATGAATGCTAGGAGAGTGCTAACAATTTTACTTTACGTTCTTCACGATAAATTGAGGTTCCCCAGGGAAGGCTCCCATCACCAAGCCTAACAAAGTTCCAAAAGTGTTTGGACAATGGTCTCAGACACACGGCATGATTCTTGGGGTCCCTGTGCAAGGCCAGGAGTTAGATTCAATGATCCTTGTGCATCCTTTGCAGTTCAGTGTATTCCACTATTCATGACAAACTTTCCATAGCAGACTTAAAAACTGAAGAGATCAAGCATGAGATTTAAAGCAGCAATCCATGTTGAATTTCTGTGCAGAAACATATGTAGTCAGAGTGAAACCATGAAAATATTTATGAATACTTAGGCTTACATTTGTTTGTTTCCTTGGACTCTGGGGCGATGGTGGGACATGTGGAGAGACAGAAGAGAATTTTTTTCCATGATTGAGGAGGCTGCACTAAGAGAGATAATTCTGATGAGGACTCTGCTTCATCTTCTTTTAATATCTGCCCAGCATGATAGTAGACACCAATGTCCTGGTTCTGAACACTGGCGCTGACCACCTCTGTAGGGACAAGATCCATTTGCAGGCCTTCGTTTTTTTATTTTTCTGGTTTTAGGTTTTCATGTAGAGTGAAAGGCAGCTTAGGCCAGTCTGAGCTGCCACACAGTGCTCCCATGTGGGCCTTTATTCTGAGAGGGCCAGCTTCTCACCCCATGTCTTCTGAAGGTCACACTCCATTGGCATTAGCCCTTAAAGCAGGGTTGGTGACACCACCTGGTCTGTCTTGTGCGTCCACCCTTTAGAAACAGCTGTCTGATACAGTGGGCCTTTTCTTTTGGGGGTTTTAGTTGCCAGGATGAGTAATGACTAGCACAGGTGGAAATAGTAGTGCAGATTAGCCTGATCCTATGAAGAGGTCTGTTCTAAACTTGAGGGCGTGACCAAGTTTCTGCTGCCCTTGGGAATGAAAACATCAGCCTCTCCTTGCCCTTTGTCTTGTCTTTGCCAGTTCAGCTTTCCTTTTCAGGTGTGTGTTCCCAGTCCAGACAAGAGAGGGCTGTTTTCATTTAGTGTGCAAGGCAGAAATGCTTGCAGTGAAAAATGTTGGTCCTGGAGAAGAAAACACGTGCTGTCCTCTACATCTCCATTGCATTCTCAACCTTGCAAGACTGTGAGTTGGAGTCAATCATGTTTGCATTGCATTTTTTCTTTTTTTCTTCCAACAAAAGTTTCTGTTTTCTAATCTATATCACAAAGCACTTTATTTTGTACTGAAGCTAGAACAATTTAATTTGTTAATGAGTCTTTATCCCTACATCTATTGGTATACAGAGGGATATGCCCCATTCTGCCTTCATTCTGAATGTGAAGGTGAAATTGAAGTAGGGGTAGTCTGCCTCTCTACCTCTTCTGCTTCATTCCTAAACAAGCAAACTTTGTGGTTTCTTGAAAGTGTATCCTGAGCTTTTTGAAGATTGTCTGCTACACCAGTGATTTAAGGAGCAAGTGGACCAGAGCTGATGTTAGCATGTCAGAGAGGCTGCCCCGTTTTCACAGTGAAAACTCTATTTAAAGTTCTGTGTTTAATGATGTGAGACTCCATAGAACCCTGAATTGAATGCTGCTATTCCAGATGTGCCTTGTCTCTATAGGAATGCAATTTCACAGTCATCAAACATTTTAAGTTCATCAAGTGCTAATTATAGCAGGGAGCATGACAGCAGAATCTTCAAAGCCCTGTGGACAGAAAAGCCTATTGATCATACAATTGATTTTTATTACGTGCTATTGAGTGGCAGGGCTGCCTGCTGTTGTATAATCTAGTGGTTTTCTTCTTCTTTTTTTTTTTTTTTTTTTTTTNTAGACTAATGAAATTGTCTAGCTTGCCCTGATGAAGGGCATTGTTTGAGTGGCATATCACCTGGGGTATTGGACTGTATTACTGCAGCTCTCCAAAATTCCTGTCTGTGTTATACTCTCTTTTAAAGAACGTGCTGCTTTTTCTGAACCACTCCCTTGGATCTATATGTCCAGTGATGATGTCTCTGAGACTGAAATGAGCCAACCTCTAGCTTCTGGTGTGCTGATGTCACTCACATCAGCTCCATCAGCTTGCTGGGTTTCTGGGAGGGGAAGAAGAATTTGGCAGTGTGCTGAGACACAGTCACTCGCTGCAGTTTTGGGATTTACTGCACGTGATCTGAGTATTGACTCTCCAGGAGCATCGATCAGTCCCACTATCAAGCTACTTTTGCAACAGAATATAAGCTGAGAAATGGTGTTTGCTTTACTGCCTGCCACAGAACTGTCAGCTTTCTGCCAAGCTCCTGGGGGACAGGCAGAAGTGAACAAGGGGTCCTGCCACCCCTGTAAGCTGCTTCCTCTTGTGACTTGCTAGAGCTCGTCTCTCCTCTTTTGCATTCTTTTCCCCATCCTGTCTCTGTTAGTGGCTGCTTGCAATGGAAAGATAAGCATGGACACCTGCACACCTGCCAGTTGAGAAGTTGCATGCTCACCATGAGTTTTGTTGTTAATGAGCCACGCAGAGCAGGCAACAGGCAGCCCCAGAGGGTTCATCAGGGGCTGGTGCCAGATACCTGTTGAAATAATTGGAAAGATTTCCACTGACTTCAGTAAGCTCTGGTTCTGTTCCTAATTGCACCCTCCTGTGTTTCTCAGGGACTTGAATCCAGGAAGCTGTATATGCTGTGCTTGTGTACCCACAGCTCCCTAATGTCCTTTCTGTGCCAGGGCTCTGGAGAAACAGGCTGGATGCTAGCAGCACTTTGGTCTTCTGGGTACATTAGTCATGCACCTCAGGGCCTCAGTTTCCCCACGGGCAAAGATATAGATAATGACAGCTGCTTCTTGAGAAAAAAATATATGTCTGAGGACTACTATTTGTTGTCTAGAGGAGCTGGTACCTTCCATGGTCAGTCTGAGTGACTGGACAGTGAGAAAGGGAGATGAACAAGGTCTAAATGGATATGTCTGCCTTCAAGGCAGCTGCACTGATGAACCCCTCTGAGACCCCGCCTGTTGTGGCAGCAAGGATCAGACCTCTGTTGGGTCAGAAATTGTTAAGTTTAGCTAAACTGTCTCTTTGGTGTGAACAATGTGTATTTAGGATGAGATCTGTGAAAGCTGTCAGGATTGACCAAGTATGGCCACATTGAAATCAAGCGCCAAAAATCAACTGCTTTAGGGGGGGAATGTAGACTACTGCAGACCTTTAGGGTAAAGAGCATCCTGAATTCACAATCACTCTTTGGTTTAAAGGATGTTTCTGCTAGGTCCTTCTGTCAGTTGTTTTCTTTAAGAACTCAGCAGAAAGAAAGAAAAGATGAAAGGGCATTTAGGATGCAGGGACACAAAGCCGTGTTAAGTTTCATTTACAGAGATGAATTGGGAACAGGTGCTTCACATAACTGAGGGCCACCATTCTGTGAGAGAGCCCTTGAGAGTCAAGAGAAAGGAATTGCAAAAAGCAACAGTATATTCAGAAAGATAACTATAATCAAGCCCTTTCTATATCTATTAAGGGGAAAAGACAACAACCACAAATGCAATGGAGACATTAAAACTGACTTTGTAAAAAGCCATTTTTAATATATTTCTTTGTTTCTTTGAAATAATTTCAAACCCGAAGGCAGGAATAATTGAAGCATTTATAGAATATATCAATAATACCTCATTATCCAGCTTTGCTTCAATCCACTGATTTCAATTTTCTTTTGAACAAGCTGCATTTATCAGAGGACTTAGCATATGAATGGGGAGGGGGGGAGGAATGTAAAATGCGTGCTCTAGATTTACATGTCTTAGGATGCCAAATAGCCATCAAAACTAATTGTTTCTAAAATGCTTTATAAACCTTATCTTATGTGTTGACCCTAATCAGTGCAATTAATTTCATAATGAATTCTTTCTACACACACCCAATCTTATTATTATCCTTAGTCTAAATTAATAACATCATGATAATAATTAGTAGATATGAAATTGTCTCTTCACTGCTTCTCATAGCATGTGGGCTTGATAGAAAAGAGCAACAAGGATGATAATTAGAGTAAAATGTCAGCTGTATTGATTGTTGAGCACCTTAACCCTAGCATCTGCAAAATAGGCTTTATTTAAATCTGAATATCTTTTTATATTCTCCCTCTATTCCTCCTTCTATTTTATTTCAACGTTTTCCTTCCTGCAAGAGGCAACATCTCCTGCTCAAAGCTCTCAACAAAAGCATTAAAATAGAATTTTAGAGCCTGATTCAAAGTGTGCTGATGCCAGATTTTAAAGCAAATGAGCAATGGGGAGATTTAGGAGTGCCAGCACCTGGAGAACCATCAATATCCTTCCAGAAACCTCAGGGAAGGTGGACAGCCTTCTATTTTGGACTTTGATTTTATGGCCTTGTTAAGACAAATTGATTTGAATAGGGTGCTGCTTTCACAGCACCAAGTCCAATCCTTGCTCTCCCTCACTACTTAACCATGGGATGGGAGTGTGAGAGGGGAGTGGAATTGCCCATGTTTAGAGGAGCATAAGACAGACAAGGATGAAACACATCCTTAACCCTTAACCTTAATTGCCTTTACTGAATACATTAGTGTGTTTCAATCAGTTTCTGAAATAACTCTATTCTATGAAGGCAAAAATCTCTTTCTATGGGCATGGCTGTGAGATGATGGTCCCTGCCTCTCCACAGCCCTACCTTCAGACCCAGTGCTGTTACAGCCTTAGAATTTCCACCCTCTTTTATTCAAAGTCACTTTTCCAGCTTCTGCAGTCACAAGAAAACATGCACACCTGCATTGACAAATTATTGCCTGAAGCCAATGACTTGAATAGGGACTGAAACAGGACAAGGCAGAAGAAGAATTGCTTCATAATGTTTTATTCATGCACCTGACTGATGATGTATGGGCTACAGCTTTATGATAACTGGAAAAAAAGACTGTGTCTTTCGGGGTTTTCTTTTTTGTTTGTTTTGTTGTTGCTGTTTTTTTTTAAATTTATTTTTAAAATGGTACTGATGGAGACCGTGGTATATTAAGCACAAAAGGAGAGCGTTCTCTGGAACAGAAGATATTAAGTCACTTGAGTTCTTTAGTGCAAGAAGAAGAGCTCCAACTTTAGCATCTCATTTTGGAAACTGAAGTTAGAAAAGCACATTCCCTTGATGCCATTTCAAAAAGAGATAGCTAACATTACCCCTGCAAAGGGAGGTATTTTGATGTTTTGCAAAGAAAGCCTGTGACAGAATCACATCGCTGACAGTCGAGATGAAGGCACAGCTATCATGGAAATAAAGTCCCTTGTGCATCTCTTTTTTTTCCCTAAATCAGCTGTGAGCAGCTTTTAAACTATCTTTCTATTTTTGAAACTAGCATCTTGAAGTGCTGCCTCTATCACAAAATCTGCAGTTCAGTGTGCAGGCTAAAATGTTCAGCACAAAATGTGGACTTGATATTCAGACAGAGAATGCTTCTTTGTTATTGGCAATACTAGTGTGAATTCTAGATCATCAAACCAGGTGCGCAGTGCTGCACACAGATAGAAGGAAAGATTCAAAAGCTTTCTGCTGTGCACACAACAAGAGCATATCTGAGATGCAATTGTGACCTGCCTGATGCACCTTCCATCTAAGAGGTGAGGAGGGTCTACCAGCAACAGAGACACGGTGTAGACCACAAACTCCAGAGCCTTAGAATGAGTACTTCTATAGAGCAAGTACTCACACAATCCATTTCTGGTCCACATATTTTGTCCTGATTATTTTTTTCAGTCTTCAAAAATGAAATTAGGATCATGGGTAGTCCAAAATTTACCTCAGAAAGTCTTTAAGTACTTAATTTTAAAAACACCGAAAAGAAATGTTTGCTCAATTCTACTTCACAATGCCAAGCATATTTGGCAAATCCTACTGAAATTTTGCATTTGTTTTGGAAGACAAAACAATGTTAATTTCCACTGAGTAGAAGTGTCCACAAACGCCTCTTTAATCTGTGAGCAGCAGATTCTTTGGCATCCTCACCTCTTCCCTGTGGCACAGCAGCCCAGAGTCCAGACCTGCTGGCTATGTCCATAACTGGCCCTGTAACAGAAGATGGCAGCAAAACTTACCGTGGTGTCTGTGCTTGTAAAGCCAAATTGATTTCAATGTATATAATATTCAGTCACCAAATATGTTCCCTCCTGTATTTTTTAATAACTCTGCACTAATTCCTGTGTCATTTGTGTGGCTGAATTAGTTTTTCTTATGCTTTTTTTTCACCTATGACTTCAGTTCAGAAAATAGAGTTAACAAAAGTGAAATTAATACAACACAAAGGGTTCCTTCTGGTTGCTATTGACTGTTATGTAGCAACCAAAAGCCCTTTAGTTCTGATCTATTTTTCCTGTCAGATGAGGTTTGGACATTTTCCAAGGCACATCTTGTATTCTTCAAACAACAGGGACTGATCTTAGCCTCACTTTAACTCACTTACTGGCAATAACTCCTGCTTTGGCTCTACTACTTGACTTCTGTGTATCAACACTGATTTAAGCAGCCTGAAGGTCCGGTCCTCTTGGGACATATTATAAGGAACACAAGTCCTATTAAGGCACTTATAGTCTCTGAAAATTTTAAATAATATGGCACTGGTGGTCACTAAAAACAACGGTGTCTGCAGAGATGAAATACTTCGGGAAAATAATCTGTCCATAATCTTGACAACCCCAGATGTTCTGGTGGTTTAATGATGTTGCACCCCATGGAGATGTAGGGGCTGCAGAGCGTAGCTGGTGGAGGCATTTGTTGTGGAACCCACTGAGGTGAGCAGACACACGATAAAAATGGAGCACACACTTCTTTCTGCATCATACATCAGGTCTGCCACTTGGGATGGTCTCAGGCTGGAGTATTTCATAAGGGACCTCCGTACACACGAAACCCCTCGGCAGAGCTGTAGTGAAGCAAAGGGACTCAGGAGGTGTGACCCAGAGCGTGTTTCTGCCTCAGTTCCACTAGAGTGCAGCTTTGCCACAGCCAAAGCTGAGAAAAGCAGCTCAGACGTCGGGTGCTGCATGAAAATTCCTTCCCTCAGCGTGCCTTTATCCCAAACACTGTTGTCTCACTGAGATTAGGATGCAGGTCCTGTTACTTGGTTGTGTACAAATCCATATAAATTTTCAAGCAGATACTATACTAAAGAATAAGAAGTCCTGTTAAAAGACAGACTTTTTTTTTTTCTAGTCAAATCAGAGATTTTGATTATACTCTGAAACCCAAGTACAGCACTGATTGTATTGGACCTAGATAAATGCTTAATGTTTGGCATATGCTTAGTTGTGCATGTTTGAATTGACATGCTACATCAGAATATCCTTTAATATAAAATATGGAAGAGGTAGGGAATTTGCTAGGATTGGGTAAGATATGGTCAGCTTTTGAGACTGCACTGTACAGTAAAATATGTTTATACTTTGACACAGAGGGCACAGCTAAGTTGTTATACTGTATATCTGCTCAATGAGCTCACAGAAAATTTCAAAATTAGATTAAACATTTGAACTTTCTGCAAAGGAAGAAAACAAAAAGTGCTTACATTCTGATACTTTATTAAGAGATGGTTGCTTTCGAAATACTGAATAATCAGTTCACGTGGTGCTTTTGTCATCTGTCAAAAAAACCTTTGTCTTCCCTCCTCCAAACTCTTTCAACAAGAGTATCTTTAGCTGCCTGTTTCACTGAAACCCACTAATTTGTGCAGCTGTACTGTTTAGATTATTTCTAAACTTCCCCTCTGAAAAATATATTTTATAACTTAGCCTTCTGCGGCCTGAATCACACCACAGTCAAAGTTGTAGATTCTCCTTCCCTAACTTATGTTCCTGCCCTTCCTGCATCCTTTTTATGCAGCATTAAATACTCTGACAAGTTCCAGAAGAGCAGACCTGGATAGGCATATTCTGTATAGAACATTTGTACAGAAAACTTAGCTGGTACACACAGCTGAGACAAATCGGTCAGGAAAACGGAGGGAAAAAAGTTATAACTTCACCTGTCTATCTCAACTGCAGGAATGAATGACTGGTCAAACCACAAAAGATAAATTGAAATTAAACTTGGCTGATAAGAAACATTAGTTTATTTAAGATGAGTCATGAGAGGTCTCAATTCAATTCACCTAAACCTGTCAGTATATTTAAATAGCTGTAATAAACACTGATATCACCAGTGTTTTTCAAGTTAAAAAAAAAAAAAAAAAAAGCCTTTCATAGAAGCCACAAATGCTGTGCCTTTAACTAGCTCTAAAATATTGTAACTTACAAATTCAATGGTTATCAGTGGTTATGAAAGTGCTTAGGGAAATTTTTCAGCTTTTCAGCTGCTTCTACTGGAGACAATTAGATTTGTGCTAGTATTAGGCATACCTATGAAATAATTTTTTCTACAGGTACACTTTGAAGAAGTGGATATTTTGTGAAAGCGTTTTGATTGTCCTCACTTGCATCATTGCCTTCTGATAGATTGTCTTCAGAGCAGTTTGGCCTGTGGCCTGCCAGGCATGTGACAGTCAAAATCGTTTTTTGTACCCCTAATCCCTGCACTATTAAAGATGTTCTTCTTTAGAAGCCATGCCATAGAGCCATGCTTTCAAAACCAGCTGTCATCTGCAATAGCTGAACACAGGGTGAATCGAGCTCACTGTTTCATTAGAGCAGAGCAGGGCCTAGTTGAGTCCTTTACAGCATAGCCTGAAATATCATCAAGCTTCAAAGAACCTTGGACCAGCTCTTAATTATTCAGGAATACAGAAACTCTTCCAAGTGTTTCCTACATCAGGAATGCTGCCTGAGCTGCTCCGATAGTTATGTTTGCCTCAAGATAGTACTTCTGCTGGTTGTGACCATTGCTCACCACTTCCTCCCAGAAAAACCCAGCCTTAAAAAACTGGCAGGTGAGCAAAGGCAGGATGAAGGGAGGAGTACCCTGAGGTCTTTGATCAACAGAATGGATATCTGCCAATTGAAACAGAACAGCTGAAAGCAAAAGTTGCTTCTGTAAAAAATAGTAGCTTTTGTTATGCCTCCTAACAATGTTTTGCCCTCACCAAGAAAGGCCTTGTGATTGTGACATTCATGGTACCCCAGACATATTACTGCAGGGTTTAGTTTGTGTACCTAATTAAAGCTGGAATGTCTCATGGCTCACTGCAGCTTTCCATCACAAGAAGCCTCTTGACATTATTTATGCAACTGCTAAGTGACACAGAAACACATCCAAGGGAGAAGCAGAGAGGAACAAATGGCTAAGGAAAGGTCAGGGTAATACCACGTGGCTGCTTCCTAGGAATTGAAAGAGAAATTCTCCTCCTTTTGAACCCCTCCTTTTCTGTTCTTTGTTAGCAAAATTAGTTTATGGGTTGTGACATTGAGGGCTTAATTTTCCTTTTATTGCTTTTGAAGGCCACAAATACACACAAAGCAGTAAAGTAGAAATATTAATGTAGATGTTCACTGTAATAGCTGCCAGCAATTGGCTGTCACACACAGAGCATAATTTCTCTTTGTGCTTTATGCTGCAGACACACTCAGATCAGGTTAAGACACTTAAATGTATTCTGTGTGTTTCAGGAACATCTGTTGGCAAATTGTCATCTGAGAACAAATTTGCCAACCCCCATGAGAAATGCCTGTAATACGAGCTTATATCAAGAGCCCAGGCATGTAGCAGGAGCTCAGCATTGACTTGAAGCTTGTGGGTTTTTGGTCATGGTATACCAGCCTCTGAAATCTAGTATGCAGGAAAAGGTCTCCAGTCAGACCAGTGGAACAGAACAGGTTTTGTAAGAGAAGCAATGTAATGGATGAGCAGGTTTGAAGGACATATAAGGAAATGCTTTCTCATACAACATGCACCTAATCTGTAGAATTTGTTACCACTGGATGGTGTGGGTGCTAAGAGCTTACCAAGATTCAAAAACTGACTGAATAAATTCAAGAAAAATAGAAAAAACACAGGGGAGTGCTAATTGCATCATCACATCCCATTCACGGGGCCTTATGTCTTGGATTACTGTAAGCTTTATTGTACCTGGGAAATACTACTTTGATCTTGCTTTCGTCTTATCCTTGTACTTCTGCTACTGGCCACTCTCCAAAAAAATCCAAAACCAAGTAGAGCTTTTTCCATTATGGAGAGGAATAAATTTCACGGATGCTTCTTTTGCAGTAAGATCCTTAAAACAAAACGAACACTTATGCTATCATTTAACATCATTTTACATACAGTCAATCAGGAAGTTTCCATCTAAACTGCAAAAATTGACAAGTGGCAGGCCAAGATGATTTATTTCTTTCAACATGCTGTTTCCTTTAAAATCAAACACATATGAATATGAAATATTTGCTTTATATCTTGTGAAACCAAAAAATGTTGCAATGACACAAGGATTTTCTGATCAGCAGGAAATTCTACTCAAAATATTCTCCCTGTCGTAAAAGGCTTCTAGCCTGTAACTGTTTAGCTCTTCAGATCTGTGACTCTTATGCATGTTGACATGTTTGCTCTGGGTTGATATCGAGCAAAGAAAGACTGTGACAAAAGACTCTTATTTCTAAGAAGTCTATCATGAAAATGTAGATCAAGAAAGAAACTCTTCTAAGTGTCTTCAGCTAAAGCCAGAAACTAATTAAATGAGATTTTGAAGGACAAAGTGAGAGCTTAAAAGAAAATGAGGAGAGTGAAGGGAAAGAGTTCAGATGAGGTTAGAGATTTTTGGGAAAAAAAAAAAAAAAAANGAAAAAAAAAAAAAAAAAAAGAAAAAAGAAAAAAAAAGAGGCCAGTGGCCTTGCTGATAGACTGATGGTTTTGTGGGGCAGAGGTGGAACTATGTTACACTTCACAGCCCTGACATGACCTAAGATGACTGACATTCTTTCTTTCAAATTTCCCAACCACTAAGGTTTTAATTTGGTTCATACTGCCTCTATTCTCTTCCGAGTGTTCATTTTTTCCTATTTGGAAAAATGCCACAAATCCTGAAATAGTATACTAAAGTCTGTGTTCCATTTTGTTTTGAAACACCAAGAAATCCAGATTCTGATTGTTCACCTTCATTTCTAATCTGCGCAGTAAGTGCATCATTTTTAGCTGTGAACTGACTTTGGCATGCACATTTTTTGCAGGACATTAAATAGTTCTTAGCTATTGAGTATGATGCTCCTCAGAGTGTTAAAAAATGTGTACTGTATAAGCCAAATGAAATTTGAAAACATTGTGCTTAGACATTCACAAATTTTAAGGTGTTTTAATCTGTGTCGTGCTGTGTTGACTTGCAAAGGTTCCAAGGCAGAAGAGGTCTTCACTGGGCTAAAACGCCCTTGACATAATTCAGTTCCTGGATGGTGTTTAAACTTTAGCAAGAGCTGTGTAAAGCTGACACTGAGCCCAGATAAATCTGGTGAGTGAGATCTTTCAAAGGGAGCATTAAGGTCTCATGGAATTGTGCTTACTGGTTTCAGCTGATATCAGCCCATTTTTGTTAGAGCTTGAAAATGCAAATAAAGAAAGAACAGTATTGGATCATACTCATGGATTTAAATGTTTCTTCTTCTGTTCAGGAACAGAAACATCAGGTTTTGGATGTTTTGGATATGTGGTTAGCCTCTGCCACAATCATTTGAAATTAACCAGGTTTAAACTAATATGCACTGTGAAACCAAACAGCAGTGCCTTAAAATGAAAGAAAGGGAAAAAATGTGCTGGGATTTCCCCAAGTCAGTCACCGTTGGTGTAGCCTTTCTGTGAATTGAATCATGTCAACAGAATTAACATTGACTTCAGTGGAGCAGACCTCTCCATTAGTGCCCAACAGTGAAAACCCCTCTGACCTGAGCAATGCCACACACAACTTGGGCTTCTCCAGCAGGAACTGTGGGTGCATGTAGCTGTCAGAGTCTTCATCTCCTAGCCTGACAGTCTAGTTTAATTCTTAGAAAGCAACAGAAGAACACTGTCCCCAGGCTGTGAATGAAGTTGTATGGCTCACTGGTATCACCCAGATTTCATTGATGATTTTAAATGCATGTGTCTGTGAAAATTTATGGGAGCCAGTCACTTCTGAAGAGAGAGTGGCACTGTTAGGACTTCCTATACCAGAGTACCAGAAATGCTGTGCTCTACTGACTGCCATAGGTGGGTGGTCACTTCAACCTTTTATCCAGTAGTTTATGAGGCCTTTAAAGTCTTAAAATGTGCTTATGTTATAGCAATACCCAGAAGGATGGACTGACTGTACAAAATGTAGTGGAAATCCAGCAAAACCCTTGCCTTGGCATTGCTGGCAATTCCTTTGACAACAAAACCATTCATGTTTTGCAGGCAATAAAATCTCATTGTATTCCCTCCCACTTCCTTACTCTTCATCTTGCATGCGGTTGTGAGGAAACGATCCATTTCTCCTACCAAGATGTCCCTCTCACTCTGTTTTAGGGGAAATGCAGAATTGATTTTTATTTTGTTTCCAGATCTACCATCCTATTCCCTAGAGCATGTTCCTGTTAAGGCTCTGTGGCCAAGCTTCTGAAGAACTTCAGGATACAAGAGTTCTGTGCACGTGATCGCTTTGCAGAGTGAACGGGCTGGCTCAGAGCTGCACTGATTGCTGCCATGATCAAAAGTGTCACCAAGGGGTGACAGGGCACAGCACACATACCTTCTACTCCTCGCTATAGGGATAAAAGGAGACTTGGGAAAGACACTTAATTTTAACCCATCTGTAAGACAAGTACTTTTGCTGTGAAGAGCATTGACATCTCCTCCTGGAAAGAGCTACGTATTAGTAGTATTAAATAAGGCTTAAAGCCTTTGGCTCTTTCTTGTTTCCAGTTGCTTGAGCAGTAATATGTTCATCTGATGGGAAACTCACCTGTGGTTTTCCCATATGAAACTTAATATTAAGTTCTCCTAGGTGGATTCATAAAACATTCCTCATAATCCCCATTTATTTCAAGCCATTTTGCGGCTCTGAATAGCACAGTGCCTCATAAAGAACGTTTCCTTTCATTCAAAAACCATTTGCATTTTATTTGTGCCTCAGAGGAAGAACAATCCAAGCTGATTACAATCCACAGACACTGTACGTAATGAAAAATTAATTGCATCAATCTTTTTGCTGTTCTGGTCTTAACAACTCATTTTCAAGCGGTCATTTCTCCACCTGCTCACCGAGGCCCAAGCAGCTGAAGCCAGCCCATCTCTGACACTGACTGAATACCAATGAAGCCAAGGTCACTGAAGCCAAGCGAGTGGGAGAACAGCACCCATAAAAAGATGTCACTTTTGGACCAGCAGCAATCACTGTGTGATAGAAACAGAGTAAGTAACTGGAACACAAATCTTAGTGAAAGCACATTGACAAATACACCTGTGCAGAAGGAAAGCTGCAAAGGAGAAGGAAGGATGTGTTGAAATGAGAACAACAAACAGAGGTAGTTTTGGCTGCCTTCATCAGAGCTGCCACTTGGCAAGCATTGATGGTGGTTGTAAATCAAGATTTGCATGCTGGCTCCAACGCTAGTGATTTGTTCTGCCAGGTAAAGCACTCTTGCAGAATGCATATTTATCAGGATATGGTTTCTGCTTTCTGTAGTCAAAGTTGCTAAAATACAAAGGAAAAGTATCCATTAAAAATCCATACTTTACAAAGCAAGAAGAAAAAGCAGGGAGTGTGTGGGCAGGATTGACACCTGCTGCCTGCCTGCATCAATAACCCTGCAAGGCAGTAAGTTTTATTCCCTGCTTGCACTGAAAATATTCTTTGGGTGCAATTCAGTGCAAGCCATAGGCAAAGTATTTCACGTGCAGGAAGTATTCCATGTTGAACTGTGAAAAATTACTGGAACTGGCAAAGGAGCGTAATTTCTTGATATTGTTTGAAACTGTTAGAGTATTTCAAATTCTCTTATGACTTGATCAGAGCCCTGAGATAGGTGTATGGGATGGCTGAATTTCAGCCATCTTGTGGAGAGTTTAGTCATCATCATCTGCCTGAGGAAATGGTTGGTTTTATATTTCACCACAGTTTCAGATTATTTTAGGAAGAGAACTGTGTAGCAGAGTAGTCAGGAGAAGGAGCTCAGCCAGGTGGGACAAGCAGGACACAGTGATTACGTGGATGATTAGGAGAAGATGTATTGCTAATACAGTATCTAAATATTGATAATACAGTATCTAAATAACAACTAATCTATTACAGTTTACAATCTTTGGCCTTGCAGAAATCACAATTAAAAAGCAGCTATGGAGCTGTTTTAGGATTTCTTCTCTGTATTTGACCAGCTCTTAGTGCTTTTTCTCACAGCCTGGAGAGACCACTTTGTCCCATTGGCCCATCAGGTTTTTGTACCCTTTTGCAGGCCAATGTGCACCCAAGTCAATCACAAACATCTCGACTCCCCTGTCTCTGGAAGCATTAATTATGTGAACATAATTAATACACACCTGGTGTTCTTATCTTAGGACAAATGACGTTGCCCCTCAGGGAGAGGAAAGGGAGGGTGTGTGTATGTGTGTGACACACACACCAAAGACCAGAATATCTTTTGTTTCACTCACATGGTGTCAGTTTTTCTATTTCTGCTTAGATATATGCATATTCTCCAAAGTAAACGAACCTGCATTTTTGAAGGAGGATATTTTATCTGTTGGGGATCTAATGTAACATGTAGGAACTTTAGAAAGAATACAAGACAACATTTTAAAAATATGTTGTGGTTCCCAGTGTAGCAGGATTTAAATTGAATTTTTTAATTGATTGTAATCATTACTTTTAATTTTCCTCTAGAAAGTGCTTGCTACAGTTCAATAACGGAGGGAAGAAACAGCTGGTCTGTGCATTTGTGAGTGAGCAGCATTTAATAAGGTAATATGTTCATTTTCTAGGTGTCAGGAATTATGAATTTATGCCAGGTCAAATTAGTGTACATGTTTTCACACAGCACAGTGAAGAGCTCCATAAGTGAGCACTGTGGTGTTTAGGATGCTTGTGAAACATCTACTTCTGGAATAAGAGGAGAGCCTCTGTGTTATGGAGATGTTATGGAGATGGAGCCTTTTAGAACAGAAGTGACAGGTCACATTTAACTCACACCTCAGTATTCCCCCCAAATAACTGAAACCAACACAAAGATGCTGGCTGTAAAAAATATGACTGGTGCACAAGCCTCAGGCTGCTATCATTCTCCGACTACAAAGTGCCCCATAGCATTTTAGTAATATGAATAAAAACTAATTTTCCTTCTCCTGCCGAGATAGCAGTATGATATTGTTTGTAGTGTAGATAAAAAACAGACATCAAACTCTATTAAACTTTGGGCTAGGATTTTTTGCTTCTTCCCATAACCAAATAGTAAATATTGACTGAAGTAAGTTTATCAATATTTATTTTGAGGGAAAATAAATCTTGCTGTTTGAGAAACTATAAAGCCAATTTTGTCAGGGAAGGAGATGACTCAAATGGTAAATTTCCCAATAATAATCTCAGTGGCTTTCAGCAAACAGAGAACATAAAAAGGGAATGATCCACCAGGGAGCATTCAAAACTGACTTGCAGAGGTAGCCAGACGGGTGCCCAACAACTTCTTCTTTTAGACACAGTGCCATTTCCAGAACTCTTCTATGAACTTCTCCATTTAGAAAGTGATGGCGCACTTGTGCCTGTAGAGAGACAGGAACTGCATGGTTTGGGCACCTACTGCCCAGACAGGAGAGAGGAGATGCCTGGGGTGCAGGTTATGATGCCAGTCCCTCCTAGAACGTATTTGCTTCCTATGCCAAACACAAGGAGAACACAGGCTTGTGAGGGAAAGGGAGAATGGGGAAGGCAGAACTTATGTGGGCAGTGAAAATAATTTACTTCTCAGCCCAGACAGATCACAGAGGGACAAAGAGGTGTGAGACAAGAATAGAAATAGCTAGGCAGTCTGCACAACTGTAACTGGGGAGAAAGCAACTGACCTTACTCAGCTAATGAGATGTGAGCCAGTGCTCCTGCCAGCACAGGAGGGAAGGGATGTCCCTGGTCCCGAACAGGGACAGAGCAGGCACACAATGGTGGAGGGACACAGTCCTGTGCAATGTGCTCTGGGATGATCCTTCTTGCGCAGAGAATTTGGAGCAGATGACTCACCGTGTCCCTTCCATCCTGACCCATTCTGTGACACAAGCTGGAGCTCTTTGGCCTGGAACACTGCAGTCTGCCAGCAGGAGGTTCAGAAAACTGGCCGAGACCCTAATTTCAGCTCTTGTATTCTATCCTTTCCTGTTCAGCTCTGCTCTTTATCTTGTTGCCTGTCCACAAAGTCTTTGTGGATCTATGCATATCAGGGAAAGGTTTCAGTCAGCCCTGAATTTGCTGATCCTTGGCTAAAGAAAGTAAGTTGAGGCACTGAACTGGATGCAAGTGGTGCCTTGTGTTTACTGAGGTTGGACCAGGACTTTGCTATCACTTGTTTTTTGAGGCTCTATCCAAGACTTGAACAGCTTTCCTGCTTTCTTCCACCCTCTCACTGGAAAACCACATACTCTCAGGGGTAGAGATTGACTTCTCTCTCCTTACTCCTCTACCCCTTTCACCGGGAGGGAGAGAAAAGGATTGTCTTGAGACCAATAAATGAAGCGTTCTGCCAACATGATTTAATACTGACTGTATAAAGTGTCAATTATTAAATGTTCCATACCCGGTGATAAGGAAAGGAGGAGATGGATTACCAGCTCAGTGACACATTGGAAAATATGCTTAGCTGAGATGAATACCCAAATTCTCAGGTTAGAGATTACTCCATTGGATAAGACAGGAGCACCTGGAAAGGTGCAAAACATAATCCTTAGTGAGGCAGGAGGAATAATTTGCCTAAAAGTACTTCAACAAATAGTTTTGTCTGATTCTAAACTGTGATATTTGCATTATTTTCTGTTGACCTTCAGGAAAATACCTGAGTATCAGGAGGATTTGGGAGGCTCCAAAAGCAGTGCTATCACTTGCTTTGTTTTCAGCACAAAGCTCTAATACCTTGGATATTACTCATTGAAGTATATGCATCTGGGAGAAATGGTTATAAGAGGGCAACTCTTTCCTTCTGAAATATTTTGTCTTGAGCATAAAAGGTGAGATGTTTTAATGGTGGAATCACTGCCAGCTCCTGCAGGGTAAAAAAAAAAAGCCTATCAAAATCCAACCAGTGGTCATCATCCTAAGATGTTAAGGCGGACTGGATAGCCATTGTTCCTCATTCTCCGTGAGAATGATGACCATTCTCATGTCTCTCTGTCTCTTAGTGCCAGACTGCTTAAAAGCCTGTTTGCATGCACACATCTTGGTACTTGTGGGTTTGTGGCATTAGGGAGCCGATGTGAGTCACTTTCCCTTCCTATAAAGTCTCTTTCTGACCTGTCTCACATTGTTGCTACAATGCTACAACACTGATTCCTACCTCTTACAGACGTGTTTGTGTGTGCATGTGCTGCATGGGTGACAAGAGAAGTCTTCAGCAGTCTCCCATGCTAGATCACTATGCTGGCTGGAGACATCCTGCTAGGATAATGCACTGGTTGGAGACATCCTCCTGACTCCACTGAAAAGGGAGTCCTTGTGTTTTAAGAAATCAGGCCTTGTCCTCTCTGCCTTCTTTCTACAGTGGTTGTTAAGAAGGTAGCTGGGGTGACCTTTTCTCCCTGTTGAATTACAAGCTTTTGTTCCCTTATTTTCTCTAGAGTTCTAGCCCAATTTTCCCTCCTAGAAACCACACTGATTTTCCAAAATGCTCCCATTTATCAAATAGTATCCTGAGGTTTTTCCTAAGAAGAGTATCCAGGCCCAGGAATAATGCCTCAGACATTTGTGCTCCGTTTCTAAAGTAGAAAAAGAAAGCAACATGATCCAACTTGCTGTCCTCGTGCCTTTGTTACTCCACATAATGAAGTGGCAGGATCTACACAAATTACCACCAGAGTGAGGACACAAAGAATAGGTAGAAGAAAAAGCACATAGCAAATTTAGAACTAATATTGTAGTAAAAGAGGTACCAGCTGAAGGGGAGGACTTCTAAGAACCAATGTTATATAATGGAACACGATGTTAACATTCCATACTGTGCAGAAGAGTTTCCTTAAGGCTATGTTCTGCCATGGCAGGATTTATCTCTGTAGGTGAATGGAGAGGAAAGACAATTGCCAAGAAGAACAGCCACAAGCGAGTTATTCTCTCTTCCTGTGCTAGCAGTGACAAGTGGCAGAAGAAAGATCAATCATCACTCTCCACATTGCTCTCCAGGATTTGAAGTGGTTTTATGCAGGACCTGGAGGAAATGGATGATGCTTGGAAAGGTGATTCTAACAGCTGAAGGTTGTAAGGATTTTCCCCAAACGGAGGAACCTGTTGAGGACCCTTGAGTTTGTGGGTATCCAGTTTTTCTATACAATCTCTAGCCTTGACAGAGGGAAGCTCTTCTTTTCTGCAGACTTTCTCTCTTGCCTCTAGAGTCCGGGATTCCTGAGGGCTGGTCTTAGCAGTAAAGATTGAAGCAAAAAAGCCATTCAGTAACTCCACCTTCTCTTATCTTTTGTCACCTGGGCACTAGTATGTCATCTATGAGTTCTCCACAGGGTTGTCCAAAACAATGCCAGGCTTAACCTGTGCCAAAGGACAAAAAGAACCTAATAGTGGATGAAAAGAGGGTTTTTTTTTCCCCAATAAAAGTGTGAGGATGGTGGTGGGAAAGTTGTGAAGAAAAGACTCTGGGGAATTATTTAATTCCATGCTTGTAGATCGAGGGCTTTAATAAAACAAAAAGAGCAAAGAGAAGACTATGTGCACCCTGATGATGAATGAATATGCCTGCTTAGTACTTCAGGGATGGATTAAGCTGTTGAAAAAGCATTCAACATTGGCTAAAGAACTGTAATATATGTGAAATTCCACAGTTAATGCATCATTAAATAATTTGCTGCAACTGATTTATAGGTGCAATATACTACACTACGTCAAACCGTGCAGGATAATAAATGGTATCACAAAAATATACTATTGAAACTTTTGTTCTAATCAGTCTTTTGAGTTTTAGTAGAACATAGTTCTGCAGAATTGTCCTATTGATCCTGATAGAGTAACATGTAAAATTTTCATGCTACATATATTTTAAGAGCTTTGCTTAAGCAATTTGGGTTGTGGTCCAGTGAATCAGGCACTGAATTGTGACTTGTGGGACCTACACTCTGGTCCTTACTCTGTCATTGAAACTCTAAGCTGCTGACCTAAGTTTTTCCAGGTTGAGTGCCATAATGCCCACTTTGAGACCTGTGCTCTGTCTTTCCACGGACAGAGCGTACAATCCCAACACCTACCTGCATATACTGGACACAGAGGGGCAGGGAAGGGAGTGATAACTATCAGCCTCTGAATCCAACCTTCATAGGACTTGTCTGGCTTACTTCTTCTGGGGAACATTTTACCACTCCCCATAGTCAGTGTTTGAAAGAGAAATGCTTGTTCTTTCTCTTCCAAAAGAGAATATTCAGGGCAAAAAACAATCCACATGTCCTACCCTGTTAGTGTTTCTTTTCTGTTAAGTTCTCTGCAGAAGAAGGAAATGGTCTTGGTTCACTTTGGATCTTGCCCAAAATGTTCTTCCCCTCATCCTCCACCCTCTACTTTCCAGAATGTGCCTAACCTCAGGGCTGCAGGGTCTTGCTAAGCAAGATTCACAGTCACTCTTACTGAAGGAATATTCTCACTTGTAGAAAACAATGATTTACTAGGCCAGGTAAGGAGAATATTAGTTCAGTCTTGGAAAACTGGGGGTGAGACATTCAATTGAAGGAGGTCCTCTCTTCTAGTCCCTACAGGACAGTGTTTGTACTTTGAAATGTCTCTTTTGGGACCAATGTAAAGGACTCTGATGCTTGCTGGTGCATTTAGATTCACCACTCTAATGGATGAGCTAATTGTAATTAATAATTTATTTGATTAATTTAACCCCTTTAAGCTTTTGTGCTCTTCAGTTTGCAAACAAGACTATTTTTTTAAACCTTTCTAAATTATTAAACAGGCATTTTATTCAGCTATATTTCAGCCTACAGGAAATAATTGCTAAGTTTTATTTGCATCTGTTGTTCATACTGTGTGATTGGTCATGCTGTAATTAAGAACTGTATTCTTTTGCATTTTGTTAGAGTCCAGAGTATGCCAATGATCTCTAATTACAGAATTACAGGATCACAGAATATGTTGAGTTCAGGTCCTGGCCCTGCACACAACCATCTCCAAGAGTCACACCATGTCCCTGAGAGCATTGTCCAAAAAGCTTCTTGAACTCTGTCAGGCCTTGTGCCGTGACCACTTTCCTGGGGAGCCTGTGTCAGTGCCCAAACACCCTCTGGGGAAAGAAGAGCCTTTTTCTAATGTTCAACATAAACCTCCCCTGACACAGCTTCAGGCCATTCCCTCAGGTCCTGTTACTGCTCACACAGAGAAGAGGTCAATGCCTGCCCCTTCTTTTCCCATCACAAGGAAGTTGTAACTGCAGTGAGGTCTGCCCTCAGTCTCCTCTTCTTTCTCCAGGCTAAACAGACCATCTGACCTCAGCCACTCCTCACATGGCTTCCCCTCAAGGCATTACACCATCTTTGTTGCCCTCTTTGGGACAGTCTCAAATAGTTTCAGTGTCTTTCTTATATTGTGGAACCCAAAACTGCACACAGGACTTGAAGTGGGGCTGCCCCAGTGCAGATCAGAGTGGGAAAATCCCCTCCCTTGACAAGAGACTTCATCAGGTTCCTCCATCCTCACTGGCTGCTCATTGTCCAGGGGCTCCATCCAATCTTAAGCACAGACCTTCAGTCTTGGTCTGCTCTGTTCTGCTCCCAGATTGCTGCTCAGGTTTCCTGGGTTGACAGGGGACCTGACTTGCTACTTTCCCTTATGGTTTCTGGGCTGCTGATAGAAGCTGTCACTGCCTCTGTTCTGCCTAGGCTGCCCAGCTCAGACATGTCAGGGCCATACCAGTCACCCAGGTCACTGCCCTGCTTGTCTTGTGGCCATCCTCAGCTCCCACCTTGCCTTCCCTTGTGAGGTCACTCAAATCTTGCAGTTCTCTGGTAAGTGTTTTTTACTGGAGTAGTCCTGAGGAGAGTGTTTAGTACAAAACACAAGAGAGAATCTCTTTGCCTTGATTAAAGGAAGAATTAAAGTGTCTTTTAGCAGTGATTTTGGCATATCAGAGAAGAAGGTGGTTCATATTTTGAATGAAGCTTTAAATTTCTCTAAGTGCCTGACTGCAACAGTGTTTGTAAGCAGTAATAATGGAGAACTCTTACGTTTAATAAATAGGAGGTGTCAGTAATGTAAATGCAACTTAAGCACTAGAATGAAGAGCTTCTGCGAAAAGAAGAAAAAACATCTCCTGAGTAGACTCTTAATATTGGTGAAAACCAGAGAGCTTTTGAAGGACTAGTTATTTACAGATAGCTTTTAAGGGGGATCATGTTTTGAGATGGGTACATAACTCTTCTAACATTTATGTGATTTAGAACTTCTTCCTAAAGGTCAGGAAGTCTCACTATCTAAGGGAAAGATTTCCAAATACATTAGACTTGCACAGCACCCACCTATGAGACCAGATGCAAAGGATGCTAGGAATAGATGGTATTCCACTGGGGAGGGGGAGGCAGACATTAAAATGTTAGGTTTGGCCAGACTGAGCATGGCAGCGCCCTTTTCAGAATATATGCTGTACTGAAGTTGATGGGAATGCTGATCTGAATTACAAGAGGACGAAGTACCAGGCACCTTAGTGAATTCTAGAGCACACTGGACTATTAACAAACTTTTATAACATAAGACCAGCTCTCTGCCAGAGCAAATCAGCTTACTCTTGCTGAAAGACATGATCTCAGTTGAAGTAATCAGTTACAGTTATGCTACTTTATGACGTATTCTAACTGAAAATCTGTCCGAGACTAAGTGCTAACCTCCCTAACTGACAGAAAATGCTTCCAAGATTAAACACTGATCTAAACATCACCATCATCTCTTTAATACCAATCTTTACTCATACCTGATATGAGTACCATGTGCCTGATAAAATACAGCTAGTGCAAAATAAGAAAACTGCTGCCAAGATGGAGAATCTGTTAAAGGAGTCACTTTTCTTTTAAGCCTTGGAAATACACAAACTCTGCCAGGCACTTGCAAAGGACCTTGGTGAGCTATGGTCCATTGTCAGAAATGTTGCAGCTAATTAGCAGCCAGAGTTTCCAGAGAGAACAAACTGTGACATGATGGAATGGCTCCTTGCAGAGTCTCAGCCCCCAAGAGTTTTGATGCTGGCACAGTTACTGATGTGACTTATACATTAAATTAATCTAAAAAAGGGAGCCACAACCAAGGACTTCTAAATGAAATGAACGTTCAGTAGCTCATGCCTGTTTGGCACTTGCTTACTGACCACTGCTTTTTCAATTGTAGCATTTTCAGGAGGTGCAGTCATGGTGGAAAACAAAATTTTATGGCCCTTCTACTTCTGTAAGTCACTTACTACTATTATGAGTATTCTGTGGGTTGTGTAAAGTTGATAATTTTCTTTTTCATCATAGAAGTACTTCTGCTTCTGTCATAAAAGTATTTGCACTGAGTTGTCCAAATTTTCTCCACATGTAGTCAGTTATCCCACCAATTCCAAAAAGCTTCTGTACAGTCATCTTCAGGATATCTCCTGTTGGCTCTCAGTGAGTAAAGATTGCAAACCACTGCTGTAGCTGGCAGACTGAAGAGTCCTTGAGATCCTTCTTTACTTTTAACTGCACAATTTTGATGCACTTTCCCGAGAACAAGATAAGAAATCATGTAACTTGCAGTGAATCTCAGTGATGAAGCTATCCACCATGGAATGAATTAACTGCCACTATCTGAAAATCACTTGTGTGAGGTAAAAGCATTTTAAGTGATGAATTAAATATCATGGCTCTAGTTGTATAAATGAGCAAATAAAAAAGAATGGTATTGCCACATAGCTTGGTGAATCTTCCAATCTTTCCTGTGTACAGATGTGTCATCTCAACAAAGGCCTCTTTGTTTGCTTTCAGTTTCTAATTTCTATTTCATCCTTGGAAGAGTTATGTGTAGGCACAACAGCCTTCCTCCAGTAAACTCTCCTTCAGTATTATCCAAGCTGGATGTGATTCAGACAAATGAAGCAAAAAAATCAGCTTCTCATATGTGGGCAGAATGAGCAGAGCTGCTTCCTTCTCCTGGTACAGTCTACCTCATCAGAGGTGCTTTTGAAGAAACAATTTTTTGTTCTTTCATGTTTCAGTTATTTTTTCCTCATCCAGATCAGTCTGCACAAAAGGCAGAAATTGGGAATTAATTATTGCTACCTGTGTTCCTTTGAAGCTTGTTTCTGCAAATATTTTTACAGTCTGGATTCCATCCCTGCAATTTAAATGAACAATTGGTGTTTTACTGACCCCATTTTCTTGTAGCTATTTCAGGAATTAGAGTGTAGCAAAGACTTACTGGCAATAATAGCTGATAGTGCATGGCAGAGTGATTACTTTGTTCGTTCCCTGTCTGTTCTCAAACTGCAACTGTGTTTAAAGGGGAAAGAAGCTTCCCTCAATGTATTCAGGTTGTGGCTGCTTGGCTTAAAGGCTCAGGCGCAGGCATGAGGCTCAGAAAACTCCAGTCCATATGTTTACCTCTGGTGGTTCTCTGTGCCTCTGCTTTCCCAGTGACTAGGGTCACTCACGTTTCCTTTTGTGCAGCAGTGTCTCAGCATCCCTTTGCATGCCACAGGGCCCATGGGGGAACAGGAGTGTGCCATGAAACACTCTCCAGAGTGGCTATGGTTCCCACAGCATGGGAAGTGTCCTTCTTCCCTCGGGAATCGCTTCTGCAGTGCAAGGCTGCAACAGCATCACTGCCACACTGGCAGCCGGGCAGAGACTGGGAGCTGAGCCCAGCTCCCAGATTAGCTCTTCCTCTTGTGGCTGCTCTCACCAGCTCCCGTCTGCTGTGAGAAGCCCAATCAGCCTCTCACACTTGCTCAGACTCCTAATTTCTGGACTGAGATTCCTCTGTGCTGAGTTTAACCAATTTAGTGGGAAATAAACTTGTGGAAAGCAGCTTCCAAAGCTCTCTTCTGAGAGTGTGCAATTTCCCTCTGCCTTTGAACAAGCATAACAGACCCAGAAAAACCCCATGTGTGTATTCACAAGTTTTGTTTTGAATACTTCTCCCGTGAAAGAGGACTGCTATTCCTTTATAGAACAATTTCCCACTGAAGGAAGTAAAATTTAACTACTCACCCACTTCATAAATATTAATTTGCAGTTAATAAGCCCTTTTTTTTCTGCTGATAATTTGAAATTTTGCTACAAATGTCTGGCCTGTCAAAGCCTGCATATTAATTATAAGTAAACGTGACTCCTCATCTTTATAAGGAAACAATAGTTTAATTTCAAGACTGTCGGTTTTCATTGGGAATGATGAATGACATCCTGGGAATGACACTGACAGTAGTGTCAAACAGCTTGTCATGGCTGATACTTCAAAGCCTCTCAGGTTTGGCTAATGGTTGAAACAATAAAATAAGGAGATCACCAGCAAACTAGTGAAAAACTCCACTTGTAGTTTTCCCATGCATAAGAGTCCAGGCTATTTTATGGAACAATTACTAATTTGTGTAGTGGTATAATTGAGCAGTCCATTGTGATCCCTACTTTTGGAATAAAACTAAGGGCACGTTTTTTGATTAGTGTGCACATAAATGCAGTTTTTTCAAAATTCACTTTGAACTGGAGTAAGATTTCAGGAATATTAACTTTCTACTATTGTTATTAACAGGCAGGTCAGCAAAGGTCCTCAGCACACAGTAGGTGTCATTTTAGGAACCATGGCTAAATGCAAAGGAATTTCAAAAACATGATCCAAAATAGGGAGGATTTATTCTTGTTTTTTTCACAGGGGCTTTCATTGCAAGTCCAGCCAAGTATGTCACAGTTAGAGCTGCAGGAACTTACTTTCAGCGGAGGTGTTCTTGAAAATGTGTCCCTATGATATTGGTTGAAGCTGCCTCTCCAAGCTCTCTGGGGATATGTCTACAAAATACATTACAAACAGATGGAAGTCACTCTGTCCCTTGCTCCAAACTGATATGAAGCTCTATGAACAGTGTTCACATGGCCCCAGTGGGCTTCTGCTTCCCAGCTTGCGTGCTCTCACTCTCATCGAGGCTTGTTATCTCAATACCCTGCTGTCAGCTCTGAGCCCTCGTGTTGGCAAAATATTATGTATAGAATACCTAAGAAACTGCCTCCACAGGTCCCTGAGCCCAGAGTTTCCCCAGACTCTCTTCTCCAACATCAGACTTTTTGTTTTCCCTGGAGGTGGAATCTTGCAGGTTTCCCATGCTAGGCCAGGATTTGACTACCACAGGCAAAACAGGTCTGCTGTAACCATTTCCTAGTATTTCCTGAGGGTCTCATGTATGGAATCCTGTACCTAATTTTCTTAAAAACAAAGAATTTTTTTGTTTAATGAAGCTTGAACTGAAATGATTTTTAAAAATCCAGCTGGCAGAGTTGGTTCATCTAATCTGACACTTCCTCAAAGGCAAAATTAAATAAACTTTCTTCCTCCGTGTATGACCGAGGCACTATTGAGAGGAACTAAACAACTTCTGGTTCTCGCTAGGACCTGAAAGCCTCCCTAATCCAAATTAAATCCCCATTTCTGCATGTTCCTAATCACGGATCCACCTCTCATTTGAACTGTGTAAGCTCAAATCTCATACTTCTGCAGTTAGTACAGTGTAAGAACCAGCTTACAGTGTTGAGAGAGGAGCACCAGAGCACTATGTATGTATCAGAAATAAAGCTGTCATATACAAACTGTAAAGACAAGAGGAATTGCTTTGGCAATAGCATCTGTCAGAAGCTCTCAGATATAATTAGGAGTGTTTCAGGTATTTACTCACTGCATCTAAAATGCAGCCTATAAAGATCCACTTAGAGATCTGTTACTCTTTAACAAAAAGAAAACCACCACTTCACACCACTGGGTAACTTGGTAGGTCATCCTTAAATATATAATGCCTGGAGAGCAGAGGCACTGTGCTGGTACTCGCTGCCACAGCAGTTTGTGTGCTGCTCCTCTCTGCTCAGGGGCTGACATCCATCCCTGTAGATGGCTTTGTTGTGCAGAGCAGCTCTAGATTTGTGGCACCAAATTGTTCTAAAATAAACCCTACACACACACACGTACAGACACATATATATAAACATCAGTCATTCAGTGACATTTCACTCTAATTTGCCCCAAGGGGTCTATTAATGAAAGACTCATTTACCTTGCCTTCAGGGGTGGGTTGTGACATGAGGTGCTACAGTGCTGCTCTCATTGGAAAAATATCTGCATCCCAGGCTTTGCTGTCTCCATACAAACCTCCTTTAGTGCAGTGTACAAGCTGTGTATATTTCCTGTTTAAATCAGGAGTAAATGGTTACGGGCAGCCCTGCTGGCACTGATCAATCTTAACTGTCTTGACCAACTTGTCCCGGGACTCTTACCCACTGCCTCTGTCCATGGCTCCAGGAACTGCATTTCAGCTCAGGGCTTCCATCCCATTCCTGGGTCATGCTGTGTGTATACTTTTCTTTAGTCCTGTCTTTGGATTTATCTTCTGCTGCTTCTGTCTTGATCCCCTGAAAGGTCCACAGGAGTGATTTGTGACTTTGCCTGATGGAAAAACCTGCTGCCAGCTCCCTGCTTTGCCTATCCCATTTGGGTGCTGTGGGGTTGCTCCCTGGTTGGTCAGGTCACTGCTCTGCCTGTGCTGTGGTCACCCTTGACTCTTGGCTTTTGTTTCTTTCCAACACCTGGTTTCTCCTGTTAAAAAACCAACAGCAAGCAGGGCTGATAAACTGAAGATGCTGGTTATACATCTCCTGGGCAAGACTGATGCAGGGCATGCAGTGCTGCTCAGAGATCATTATTTTTATGACTGTGGGGTCTAGAGGCTCCTGTCACTTTGGTAGCTTCTTGCAGGAGGCACTGCCAATGGAGAGTGTCAGGGAATCCCATAAAAATGCCCTGTCTTAAGAGCCAATGATGATGTTAAGGGTGTGGAGAAGGAAACAGGGGAATGATTTACCAGTGCTGCAAAGAAAGTGTTACTTACTGTGAAAAAGGCAGAAATAGAGTTCAGCTTGTCAGGACCTTGTCCTTTTCCCCATTAATCATGACATTCAGGGTATATGCAAAACAGCACAAGGCACATGGACAGACTTATCCTGTAGTTATTCTACAGGGTTTCTGCTTCACTTCTGAGTCTCCACAGTTAAAAAATACTTGTGAAATATGTGGGTGATTATAGAGTCAGGATCAATGTACTGTCACGAAATCAGTAGATATGCAACGGAGCAAAACCATAATAGG
This sequence comes from Cyanoderma ruficeps, assembly GCA_008694505.1. Taxonomy (NCBI): domain Eukaryota; kingdom Metazoa; phylum Chordata; class Aves; order Passeriformes; family Timaliidae; genus Cyanoderma; species Cyanoderma ruficeps. Next base: position 3,335,914 of record VZDJ01007747.1, on the reverse strand, counting down.
CAAATTTATGAAGAGGTACTTAAATACTGAAAAGAAATGTTGTGCATCTTCAGGATTTGACTCTCTTTTTAGCTTAACTATTTAAAATGTACCTGCTAATGCCCTACTAATACAATTAGACATAGGAGAACAGCTGTAGATAATAAACATGATATGGCTTTGGAAATTTCTTTGTGTGACTTGTGGATGGAAAATCAGATTAGTTATTTAGCACAAACCTGGCACACGTCTGGAAAGGAAAAAGATTGAAGTGACTTTAAGCTTTGCCTGTTTTCTCACCCTATCTGAACATGAAATGAAAGGCTGCTTCTCCATTCTGCTGGCAGAGAAAACAAATGGATTGTCCAAGAGAGCAATTTCCAACATATTAATGGAAAATTGAAAAAAATGCATCAAAACAGGAGGCTCCACGTCAAGAACATCAATTCCCTTCACTCCCCATTTGGCCTTGGACAGCCTTTGACTGAAAGCATTGCACTGAAGTGAATGACAAGTGGAGGATGGAAGTGATGCATAAAGGTAGTGTGAGGAAAGAAGGCAACTGATATTGGACCCCCACCAGTATCCCATGTGTCTTGTTGCTGGAATACAATGGAGATGGATGGGAGAAGGCAGGATGAAGTCATCTGCTTGAGGAGGTTGCTTAATAGACAAATAGCTAAAGCAAAGGGAAAATATAGAGGCCTAATAGAGAAATATAATCAGATTTCCATCAGCTTTTTCTGGACAATAACTCTGTGTTCTGGTGTAAACTTGATACCAGTGCTTTACATCTCATTCTTTCAGCCACATTTTCAGAGGTCAGAGTCCCTCCACCAATGTGTTTTAGAGCAGCAGCTGTGCTACCTTAGGACTTAGATACTGTCATGTTTCACAGAGTTAAGCAATAGACAACGCATTCAGGAGAGTCAGGGAAAATTCAGGGTGTGCAAGATTGTTATTTATTGTTTGTCTGGGAGATGCACACAGAAGGCCTGAAACCTGGCAGGGTTTATACAAAGAAAAGGAGTCCTTTTCCAGGACCCAGAGCTGAGTTGGTTTGCTCAGCCATCCATTGGGATCCTGTAGGAGAGACGAGAATTTAATCCTGAGTTTCAAACCTCAGACAAATATTTCAGGAACAAGCACATTTTTCTTGTGTTTTTGCCTGCAGGTGGTCAAAACATCAAAGTTGATCTTGAGTTCAGACCACTGTAAATGCTAAGCCATGGCCAGAAGATGAACATTAGAGAGATGGAGAGAAGCTGCATGATGGATCTTTTCAATTTCTTCATGCATCAAGATGAAAGTCAAGACAGGGGGACATGGACACTGCAAAGGAACATGCTTTTAGCCTGAAGTCTCACCTCCTACCCTGGTTGTTTCCATTGCCTTTGGCAATTCACTAGTACAAAAGGAAATATTGATTTAGAGATCTGTCGTAGCATTGTATCTTCCCTATTAAATACAGTGAGGAAATTGAGAATTCTGAGTATTGAATTTCAGGAAGGAACAATTTATCAGCTATTGCAACAGACTTTTCCAAACCAAAGAAAGTACTAGCAAAACATAAATGTAAAATCAGAGCAGTCATGTAATTTGATTGGTTTTCTTCACTACCTTTCCCATGCTCCCATACTACAGTCAGCATTTGAGCTCTTCTGTCTCAGAAGATGCCAGCAGCATGGAAGAATGATGTGCACTTCCAGCAGTGCCCAGCCGCTCTCCAGCCAGCAAAGTGCTGTGGGCCAGACCCATTTTTTCAGATTTCTACCAGTACCACTATTGGTGGTGTTGGCTTTCTGATGATGCAATGTTCAAACTCTAAGTTTTTAATTTCACTTCACAGCAGCCCAGCCAGCCAGTCTCCTAAGAAGATTAAATGTTGGTTTTTGCTTGTTGAGCTCTGGCAGAGTGTTCCATGGGTGCACTTATACCAGGAAAGCTCTTAGAGCAGTTGGCTGGCTCTGTAAGTATCCTGCCAATGAGAACTGGAAAGGCTGCAGTATTTATCTTACTGATTTGTGGGCATTTCATTTTTCAGATGGGTGTCTTTGGTTGCAAAAATGCCATGGACAAAGCTAAAGCAGCTCCTGTCTTTCTCAAAGGAGCCTCTCTCCTGGATGTCACAGGGTATTGTTAAAAATTGGTGCACATGTGAGTCATAAAATCTCCCTGTATTATATAGATGCCTAAAACAAAGAAGAAAAAGAAAAGCATGCCCAGACTTCAAGAAAAGTTCTTCCTTAGTCTGGAATGGACTGAAGGCTCTGGGTGATCCTTTTATGGTACCATACAAGAAGTTAAGAAGGAAAAAACCCACCTTAGCCTTGTTTGGAAAAGAAGGTGGGTAAGAATTGATAGGCATTTCTGGTTTATTTGTAAACCAAATGGTGGGTGATATCTGCATCAAGGAACTTGAGAGCATGAGGTGTCTCAGCTGGGATGAGAATTCGACACAGAGTTTTGAGGAGTTGGGTTCTTGGTGTTGAGCTAAATCCTGCAGCACCAGAGCAAGGACAGGTGTTACCAGGTCAGGTATACCCTTAGAGGTGACTTCATGCAGCTGGAGATACAAAACCTTGTTTCTGAACCTTTTTAGAGAATCAGTGACTCAGCTGGATCTCTTCCATCTGCTTGTGGCTTGAAATACAGAGATATGGTTTAACTTTTTCCCTAAAGACTAAGAGAAAACTGTCTCCTTAGGCAGCCTAATCTTCCTTTCACTCCTTCAGAAAGCTCAGATTGGGTATTTAGTCCTGCTTTGCAGGATTCAGCAGCAGAGAATTACCTGCCTCACATCTGAAAGAAAAAAAAAATAATTGTCAGTCATCCTTATCTGTTATTGTTGATATCTTCTTGTAGAAGACATGATTAGGGCTGCATGAGACTAAAAAATATTCTGGGTCTGAAAATGAAAAAAAAAATCAAGAAATTATGGCAGGGAGTAAACTTCTGCAACATTTATGTTTTGGAAGGTCAGTAGATAAGAGATGTTGCAGGTAATGTGAAAATCACTTATGGCATAGTTCTTACTCGAGCTAAATAAATTTAGCTCCAAATAGTGTTTTCTCTACAAGCCCCTTCTATGGCAGCAGGGCATGCAAAGGCTGCCTCTCCTAGATCAGTGCTTGGGACACCCTGTTGTCTTCAGCAAGAATCAGAAATGTGAACTGGTTACCACCCTTGGGATATCCCAGGCTGAGGACATATACAAATGAGCAAGAGTGTAGGAACCTTCTGCAAAAAAAGCTTCCTGCAGATGGCTGAGGTCCATTAAAGTCCTTTTGGGGTGTAAACCTTTTCTACACTCAACACAAAGTGAGGAATGAGAGTAAGAAGTGATGTCCAGTCTCAAGATGGTTCTGGGTTCCCATCACTGCAAGCCTGTTCCCCTTCGAGCAGACCTCACTGCTGCTGTGTCTCCATCTTCCCAAAGTTGCTATTGAGTCCATCCAACAACAGGACAGCAGCCTGTGGTCCCCTGGGAAGAATATTTTCCTTAAAAAAACCCACAGCACAGCTGGCTTCAAATGCTGAATACCTAAACCTAATGATTGCAGTAAAAGCTCACTTGGGGCTCATTTCACAGCCTGGTACCATTGTCCTCAGCTGAGGTGGCCAGATTGTCAGAGGTGCTGGCCACATGCACCAGGGAGTCTTTTTCATTGCCATTATTTTAATTGGGTGCCTTGCAGGCAAACTACTCCACAAGCTGATTAAATTTTTGAATAATAATTATTTCATTAAAGTATACTGTATAATTAGGAACATATCTTATTACGTATATTTTTTCTTTTAATCTTTTCACTTCATGTAGTATCTACAGAATTAGCCACAATACTTTTGTTTAGGAAAGATCAGAGGCAAGGTGAAAACTAAATCTGGAGAATATTGCAATCCTTCTGTTCCTAGAATTAAACTTGCAAATTTGCAATATTAATTACATGTACAGGTGTTGTGAGACCCATGTTACATTTGGTATGCTGCCTTAAGAACTGAAGAACTGTAGTTGTTTTTTCGGTTGACGCCTTTTTCTTCTGACGGAAGGTGCACATTAAGAGGACTTTAAAAGGTACACCAGTTTAGACTTGTGAGGATGGAGCATATCTGTGCTCACAGTAATGAAAGGTTTTCACACAGGTCTTGAAAGTTTTTTAAAAAGGCGCAGTAGACAAGAGAGCCAGTGTGTCTCTCTTTTGTAGGCAAGTGCTCTTGTGTCCTAGGGTGGCTCTGAAGTGCCAAGTTCTGCAGGTGAGAAGAACACTGCACAAGCAGATCACTTCAGCTAGGCCCTGGGAAAAACATGGATTCAGCTTCTTCTCTGCTGTTAGAATGAAAGAGTGAAATTAGACATATTGTAAATCTTCAAGTAGTTGCTGGGAAAACAAGCTGACACAATAGGAGCATTTCTGTTTTGGAGGGTGGTACAAAGAAATCCACACTGTTGCCTTGTTTTTAACCAAAACACCAGCACAAGGGGGGCATTTTGCCCCACACTAACATGTCCTCGTTTCTTTAATGGTATTCTTTACGTATCCTCACCTTCAGTCTAACTTCATATATTATAGTTATACCAGATACTGCCCTATTTGTGATGGCACAGCAGGACTTTGAACTCCCCTTACACTTCTCAGAAAGTCCTGGGCAAGCACAGCAGCATACACCATCATCCCTGTTAAAATGTGGGAAAAAAATGATTGTGCCTAAACACAGTTGTAACTGATTTTATTTCTATCCTGTGTTTCAGCTGAGGTTGCAGGTCTGTGCACTAATTTGGATCCTAATAGCCTGAGATTAGTGGATGTGTTCTCTGCCTGGCTGCACGAATGAGGTCTGATGTAACACGGCAAAATTGAGATTCTCTGTGTCAAAACGTTCACCATCAATGATGAATGGCTGGAGCTGTGTATTAATCCAAGTCTGGTAAAAACAGGCAAAGGAGTATCTATAAAGATTTTTTCCCAAGGATTGCTATCAATACTATTTATCAGCTTAATAGCATGCTACAGGGGGAGGTCAGGTTCAGGCCTCCCTTAACTTTCAGCTGAGTAATGCCCACAGCAGTGGGTGTTGGGAAAGCTGGCATTCTCCCTCCTGTGGGAGAAGCAAAGTGTCAATAAGGTGCACATAAGTTAGCAATTTCAGTTCAAGCTTCCCGTAAATAAGCCTCAGCCCTCTGCTGTACATCAGGCTGATGAAGAGGGGAATGGTGCAGCTCGATTCCCACAATAGCCATTTCTTTTTCCTTTTGACTTAAAGAAATGTCGGCCTGCTCTTGACACCTTTGAAATATCTGCACCGTGGCCTGAAAGACCTGTTTCAGGACCTGCTAGAAGACATATTTCATGTTCCTATTTAGTTTATTTTTCTTTCTTTTTTATTTTTCCCTGAGTCTTGGATAAACTGTTTGGTAATGATTTGCTCTAATGTTTCAGATTGTATTGTAGAAAACACTGCTCTTAGTCATACAAAGTAACTGCCAAGTTACAACTCTTTCATTAATATTAATTAGCAAGGCTGTCCAAGTGAGAAAAAAAATAATAAAGGTCCTCTTCCCAAGTTCCCTGCTATTATTCTCACATCACTCAAATCCATCTTTCTTTACCAGAGTTAATTTCTAAAATATACCCAAAAAACACATTCAAGCCATGTCTGTACATTGAGAAGTTGCTCTCTTTCTCCATTTGTTTTACTGGAATGACTCAGAATAAAGCAATTTATACAGAAAAAAACACTCAGTAACTCACCTGTTAGTACCCTTTTTTTCTCCCACTCGTACCATAGTTGGGCTGTGGCAGATCTTCTCACATAAAGGTATTTCCTGCCAGGGAGTGCAGAGGCAATGCTGTTGCCTTTCCAGGGTCTCAAATGGTGTGTTGCTGGACCTGCCTTGCTCCAGCTTCTGCCTTGAGCCAGGGGAAGTGATGCCTGGGTCAGCAGCAAATTTGGGAACTGCCATAACAGCACCCAACCATGTTCAGAGCACCTACCTTCTAGCTCAAATCACATGAATTGAATAAGAAAAAAGGTTTTCCTCAGCAATCTGAGTTATTTTGAGCCATTTACAAGCTCTTGGTCCCTCCCAAGCTGTCACAGATCCTGAGGGCAGAGGCCCTCAGGCCCTACCAGTAGAAGGATTTTTTTCTTTCCAGACACTGCTCAAGCAGGTTTCCTCAGGGCAGTGACAGAGGAGGTGAGCAGAACTTTCTCCTCCCATCCCCATGGTTTCAGCTTGAACAGAACCAGTGTTGTACCACAGAAGAGATGTCAGCTATATTATAAAAACTTATTTTGAGAAGGTAGAAAATATTTTAACCGGCTTTCTCCTACCTGAAAATATTACTTATTTGTTATTTTCCTTTACTACTAAAGTGTTTCAGACTATTGATCTTTGCTAAATGGATCTAGTCAAGACTGGCTGTGCAGTAACATCTGGGATGACAATCCCTGGGGAGACTGGACTGAGAGGATGTCTGCTACCAGCTAGAAAGTCACTTATTGACTATGCTAGGGTCTGAGGTTTTGCTGTATCAGCTCCTGCAGGGCTGGGGCATGAGGGTCACTGCAGCTTTTATGTTCAGGCAGCACACTAGGCAGGTCTGCTCAGACATGAACTCAGTCTGACTCAGGCATGAACCCAAAGCAGCTGTCCTGCACCATTCCAGGATAATAGAGAGGATGAGGGAAGAGAGAAGCCAAGTGCCAGAGAAAAGGCTTGTGAATAATTGTCCTTTGTGCACTTGACCTCCTGTGGTCAAGTGAGTCATTGCCCATAAATCTTACCTGAGCCTAAACATTCCTTGCACATGCCAGAGCAGAGCAAGAGTTTGTCAAACCCACACCCTGAGTGAGAAATTGCTAACCATTTGAGAACAGGTGGAGCAGTGAAAAAGGGAACTGAATAAGGTTTAGCTGACCTGCAGCATAGTGAGAAGGAGTTGAGCTCCCTGTCACAGTATACAGTGGGTCAGAACAAGTGGTGGAACAAACCAAATGCTGAACATCAACATCATCTGAGGAATGGTTGTGGAAAGTGACACGAGCTCCTGGCAAAGGAATCCAATAGGGGCAACATCCAGAAGAGTGGCAGCAACAACCCTCAAGGTAAGGGGATTTTTGACATGCCAGTGCTATTTTTCAGTGAAACAGTTTAACGATGTTTAGATTAGATCACTGGCTGCTTTGGGAACTGTACCTTAAGCTTTGATTACCCTCATTTTGGGAAGCAAGTGTCAATTAGGGCTTATTTAAAGGTGGCTGACCTTTTTAACCTGCACTGCTGTGTGAGAGATGATCATGATCTACAGAGAACCTTGGGAAATATGCTTTATTTACCCAGAGAAAAAAAATCACAGAAAAATTCTCTCCTTGGTTTTCTAAGACTCATGTGCCAACCTAAGGCTGAATGTTCCATCCTTGGAAATGTTCAAGGCCAAGATGGATGGGGTCAAGTGGAAGGTATCCCTGCCTCTGGTAGGGAGGCTGGTGATCTTCAAGGTCCCTTCCAACTTTCTATGATTCTATGATTCTATGATTCTATTCTGTTCTATGTGGCCTTCCCAAGGCCAGTGCAGGTTGATAAAAACAAAATCCCTCCTGGCTCTGAAGATCTGTCACAGTGAAGAGAGATAGAGCCAGGTGAAAGGAGATCCTTTATCCAAATCCAAGCTGGTGGCCACAGGAATGTACATCTTGGTTCCGAAGCAGAAGAGTCAGCCATCAGGTTTAGTCAATCCCTCAGCCTGTGTCTGGGAAATAATTCTTCAGTATTGTGCAGAATAATATGTCTTATTTTTATCTTAATTTTTAGTAAAACTAGTTGTGCGTTAGAGGAGCTTTTTGTGTTTGCAGCTTTCCCTCTGTCTTCTGAGACATATCTGTCCTGGTTTCAGCTTCCTAGTAGCTGGTGAAGTGCTCTGTTTTGGATTTAATATGAGAATAATGTAGATAACACACTAATATTTTAGTTGTTGCTCAGTAGTACTTAACCCAAATCAAGGACATTTCAGCTTTCCATGCTCTAGCAATGAGAATGAGAGGAAAGGTGGCTTTACAAACAATTTGATGGGTGAAGGTGTGGGTGTTAACATCTTTGAAACGGGTCTTAATGTCTCTACTGACTTTGGACAGCAGGTTTGTTGTGGAGACCAGATAGCTTGGCTCCTGAAAGAGACAAGTGGGTCTGCACAACCCTGAACTTCTGAACTTTGGGGTAAAATAGTAGGTACAAGGGAGGATTAAAGTGTGGTAGGTGATTTGGAAAGGCTGTAGCTTCCTATTTCCTCAGGGAATGGGGAAAGAAAGAGGGCAATTTCATTTTCCCAATGAGGAAAGGAAGAGGGCTGGGAGTGTAGGATAAAAGGAGGCTGTGCTCTCTGAAACCTTGAAAGAGAAAACCTCACGGGCTTGTGCCCTGGTGGACTCTCTCCCTTTATTTGAATAAAGTTGCAGGACTCCTCTGTCTCCTTTTTGGACATAAACTTCTGGTGTTTGTGGATTTTCCTGACAAAAGGGGCCTTCTCCAGGATTCTTCCACCATCCGGGACCAGCACATGGCAAGAGAGCTGGAGGTGCACCTCAGCCAGCCTTGGTGACCAGCTCCCTTTGTCACTGGCCGGCACTGGGTGATTGACTGGGTTCCCGAGACTGTCCCGGAGACAGATGAGAGGCAGACCAGGAAGGCCTGTGAAGAGTCCACAGGATATGGACACCCAGAGACAGTGGTAAGGGAAAGTCAAAAAGAGTCTTGGCAAATCTCACTGGTGAGTACAACTTTGAGGAGTTAAACACGGCATGATGGGCAGAGTGGGCAACAAAGTAAAGTTGAAAAACGGTCTTGACACTAGGGATGATGATCCCAAAATACTTCAGAAGGATCCTTTGGGAGAATGTTGAGATGGTTTGCACATTCTCCCAGAGGTAGTTGAGGATATGGATGCCCAGAGGGGGCAATAAGAGGCACCGAGAAAGGGTCTCTGCAGCCAAGGCCCAGAGCGGGCAATATGGTATTAGTTTGGGAAAGGGTTGGTTGAAAGGGAGTGAGTGCAAGTCTTTTGTATTTCCAGCTTCCAGGAGAGGTACATAAAAGATATGAAAGAAAGGTTGAAGAAAAGTTAAAGGTATAGGCAAAGATAATGACAGTTTTTACAACCCCTGATGGGAAAAAGCTAGGGTGGCCACCAGGACAGCAATGGGGAAGGAATTAATGTGTCATTTGTAAAAAGGAACATTAGAAATGGATTTTTAAGGGTGTTGTTACTTGAGGTCATTGAGTCCCTGGTAGGGGTTATTTGTGGTCATGTGAGGGTCACTTAAGGTCATTGTGCCCCTGGTAGCGGTTACTTGAGGTCATTTGGGCTTGAACATGAAGACCAGTTAGCACAGATGCTGCCTGTGGACTTTGCTGTTGATAACACCCAACCAGGAGGCAGAGATGACAGTCAGGACAGCTGAACACAGATGGACCCATCACACTCAGGTCAAAGTCTCTAAAGCCCCGGAGATCTGGACTTCTCAACTGGAAGAAAAGGATGGGAGACCCTGGCTGTCAGTAGCCACGGACAAGACCCTGTAGTGATTAATGGACTAATATGAACCGTCATTGTCTACTTTATTCTCTGTATTTACTTGCCAGAGCTCCCTGGGGCACAGCACAGCCCAGAGAGCTCCTGGGGCTGCAGGCCCTCCACACCCTCCTGCTTCCCGAGCACGGACAGCTCCCCCTTGCCCCTCAGCAGCACTTCTGGCAGCATCTCCCTCGTGCCGACATCCACATCCAGGGGGGGCGGGAGAAGACAGGGATGAGACTCCAGAAAAATCCCATCTCTCCCCAGGAGAACGGGGGTGTGACTTGAAATCCGCCCACGGCGCCAGGCTGTGGCAGCAGAGGCAGCACCGGCCGATGGGCAGCAGTGCTGGGAATGCCGGCGGGCACAGTGCGGGGAGAAGGGAGGAGACGGCCCCGGTTTGCCCCGTTTTGCCGCTTTGTCCCGGTTTGCCGGGGCCGGCCCCGGGGCTGCCGGCAGCGGGGGGGGCAGGGAATGTCCACCCGGAGATGGGAATTACCGTAGCGAAAGAAACTCGGCTTTTGCCAGGGCGTTGTGGCAAGCTGGGAGACAGCCCAGGGGTCTGCAGACTGTCTAGGAACGAAGGGCGCTGCTCCTGGGGCTTCATTTTCTCAGAGACGGCTCTGGATGTTCTGCTGGCTGCGGGGAACTGCTGCGGCACACACACGTGCGTGGCAAGGTGATTTCCTTCCCCATGCTCAGGTGGTAGGAACACAGCGTTATTTTTCCTAATCAGTATTAATATCAACTCAATTACAGCTGTCTGACACTGCAGACAGAGAAAATCACAAGGTCCTATGCAGAATAAATCCGTATCATCTGGTTTTAAATACCAAGCAGCATAAACCTGCCAGGACTTTTGGATTTTTGATTAAACTGTTTGGAATGAAATGGCTAGCAGAGAAACAGCTCCAACATATCCCATCCAAATGCAATAATATTTAATCTGAAGGGAGTTGGAAAGCCCAAAATATCTTTCTCCATGTGACAGAGTTGTCCTTTGCCATCCCAGGCACATGGGACAGAGGTAAGGGATACTCTGCACCCCACAGGGCTGCCCTGTTTCCTGAAGCCAGTGCTGTGGCAGGGAAATTCCCGCTTTCAACCTCCTCAGCTCCCCAGATCTGCCTCTGGGCCCAGTCCAGTGTGGGCAAAGCAAGCAGTGAGAGATTTCTGATGTTTATTTACTTCGCTGGCTCTGTCTCACTCGGTGGTTTCCCATCTGTTTGGCCATGTACACGTTAATACCAGTGAAAACCAGAACTTGGCACATCCCACATCCTCACAGGCCACCAGGCCCTGAAGTTTTTATTGAGCAGAAATGGAGCTACAGGCAAAATCTCAGCCCAAAGATAGAGGAAGGAATTCAAGCCTTCGGCACGAGGCGTTTTTCCACTTGGGAAATGCATGGGAGTTTTCAGCTTTTCTGGGATGTTTCATCCCTTCTTCCCTAGTGAAAAAAGTGATTTTATGGAGAAACACCCAATGCCACCAGCAGCCATAAGGCTGGATACCTGCTCTGTGGGTTGCTCCCCTGTCCTCCCACATCTGGAAGCATCACCTGGGGGTCCTGTCATGCCCATGGACAACATCTGTGGGCAGCAACTGCATATGTTGGCAAAAAAGCTCTTTTTGAGGCTATGTTCTTGTCTGTGCTTCTTCTGCCTGTCCCTTTAATGCTCACACAAAACCTCTTTGGTCTTCATTTAAGAGGGCCCAGGAACTCCTGTGTTACCAGCAACACCAGTAGCACCCCTAATAACAATACTACTACTAATAATAATGCTAATAATACTGAGCAAGGGGGATTAAACCCATTTTGAGCATTTTCCATCATAAGCAAAAAGCTTGCAGAAAAATGTTCTGAGATCCTTTATCTAAATCCATAATCCTGTCATACCTGGTGGGTTCTTAGCTGCAGGTATCAACCTGGATCAGTCTGAATGATTTTTTTGGACCCTGTGTTCTTCGCTCTGTGCCATTTTTCTGTTCCTCCTGTCTTTGCCTCTGTCAAACGGAGCCTTCTCATAGCAGATGAGGAAAGCTGTCTGCAGCCACCATGACTGGATCACCACTTACACTCCTGCTGGTAACCCCCAAGGAGGAGGAAGCATCCAGCATTGTTTCCAGGCATTGCAGATGTGCCCTAAACTGCTGCAGTAGACCATGCAATGGTACAAGAAGATAGTGAATAGGGCTGGAAGTCAAAAAGCTCCTGAATGTTCCTCAGTTTTGCAGGGATTTGCAGGGATTGCTCCAGCACAAATGAAAATGCTGCTAATGCCTCCTTCTTCTCCAGAGCTGACATTTCCTGAGCAGAGCTCTCTTCTTTGACCTCTCTCTGTAAATATTGACATTGCATTCACAAGGATAATAGATTTCTGTCTACTCTTACTGCAGCTGAATGTTTCCACTGGGACTGTTACTACTTCTTATGGCTGGAAATGCACCTGCACCAGCTGTGAGGCTGAGCATAGCCCCCCTGCCAGCCCTAATCCTCCAGGCTCTTAACAGACCACCACTGCCTCACCACCACGAAGCCACGATTCATCTTGAGACAGTGGGAAAGGAATATTCTCCTGACCCTTTATTTTTATTGGGTAAAGAGAAAACCCCATGAATTTGACTACTTTCCTCCTAGATCACTCCGACTCTCTAAAGCACAAGATCCCAGGGCAGGCATCCAGCATGAAAAATGACTTGCCTGTCATGTATGACCCACACAGCCCCCTAGAATAATCCCACAGTGATGCCTGAGCCTCCCAAAGAAGGAATATTCTGAGGTTTTTGTTTTCCAGTAACAATCCAGCTATTTCTCCCCAAAATGGGATCATTCCCCATCCCCATCGCCGGGGGATGAGCCTCAGCACTTGCTCTAATGCTTTGCCTCCAGCAAAACTGCACTGCAAAGCATTGCTTTGGTCTTTCTGCTTAGCATGGTCTCTCTTGCGATGCCACAAGCCTCCTTTAAAAGCAAAATGCTTTGGTGAAGCCTAAAAGCAGCTTTCTAAGCCTCTGCTTCCCATAATATGAACATTTGGCAGGCTCTTGGAGGGCAGCTTAAGGCAGGGCTTCAGGGAGGCAGTGCTGACCAGCATGCAAGCACTGAGCAGTCCCCTTGAAAAACAGTACTCAGGAGCTGCTTTTGCAGAAATACCTATTTTTCCCAGTTGCCTCAGCCCCTTAGCTGTCATATTCAGACCTTTGTTTTCCCCTTCTCTGTCCCTAAATGCATCCTGTTTTGACACAGCCATTGCCTTTCACAGGATCAGCACAAGACCCTCAGCAGAGGTTTGGTGTTTGACACAAACGTGGCCATACAAGCAAGACAGTTTCCCCCCTGGCTTTCCCTTGCTCCATGCTCCTGTGTGGAGGAGGCATGTTACGGATGTGCCAAAAGCATCCTTTCCTTGTTGCCAGCTCTGGCTCCATACACAGGAATAACCATCCCCCTTTTTCTATTAGACATCTGGCATGCACTGAGCAGGAAAAATATGGCAAGCTGGAATTTCCTTCACTGGGAGAAGTGTACACTGTTGTTTGCGCCAAACCTAAAGTTTCTCACTCATGATTTTTGCATATGAATGGGAATTCAGGCTTGGTCCCTGGAGGGACCATCATTATATGCATTAACAGACAGCTGGGCTTTAGAAAAAGGGGGAAAGCAGAAAAAAAAATAGATGTTTATTCTGTACTTAGGCAAATTCATATGAGGGGAATCATCTCCCATTCTCACTGCAGCACACTTTACTCTCTATAGACTCTGAATACGTTCACTCATCAAGGCATATTGAGTAGCTGCTTATTAGCACAAGTTTGGTTCCCTTTCTATGTCCCTCAGACACACACACACCAAATACAGGTCCTTAGTGTGGCCCATCTGGAATGATTCTGTAGCTTTCTCTTGTCTGGAGGAAGCACAAGATCATATTTCTAGAACATTAAATTTGGTTTGATAAAGGCTTTTATATTTTTTAGTTTTTATTACATATATACTTTATATATTTTTAAAAAAATATTCTCGTATATTTTTATAACCTCCATCCTGTCACGTCTCAAAGCTGGGAAATTTGCACTGCCCTGTGGTAAACCTTTTGGTAAATGTAAAAGGGCTTTGCCATGGGTCAGATTCTCATGCAGGTAATTCCAATCAAATCAAATCACAGGGCTGAAGAAACAAAAAACCCCATTCTTTCATTTGACTCTTGATCTATCAGCTCCAACAAAGTCACTGCTTCATCAGTGGGATGTTTCTGCAATGTAAAAAATAACCTGGGGCACAGCGACCTTTGTTTTCATCTTTCTTTTAGACAATAAGATCTCTCCTCTCCTTGAATAAGTGAATAATATTGAAAAAAGAGCTTACACTGAGATAACAGTGCCATCTTGGGGGATCAGATGCCCACACAAAGCCATCACTGATGGAGGCACTTCACCTTGCTGGCTTTTCCCTTTTTTGCCTGTTTTTGTCTGTTTGCTTTTTTTTTTCTTTTGGCTCATGGGGAGCCCAACGTGGCTGCATAGAAAGAGCCACAATTGGATACTTCCCTTTCCAAACTGTACTCAGGCTTTCCAAATTTACAGGGATCACCGGGATACTTATCTGGCTTTTTGAAGTCTTATTTCTACACCCAAGTCTGCTTCCAGTGATCAGGTTTTATCAATTCTTTTTTTTTTTTTTTTCCCTTGTCAGCAGTATTGGGATATGACTAGACTGTGGCTTGTGAAACCCTGGGGCACTTAAATCCCCTCTATCACAAGGACATAAATCAGAGCCCTTTGAAATAAACTGAGGTTTTCAAGGGAAGGGTCTGGCTTTAAAGAACTAGGATGTGGTGCCAAGAGGACTCACAGTATCCCTGGCTGGTACCTGGGGTCTCAGCCACTCATCACAGGGATGCTTCTGTTCCTGAAGAAGCTGAGCTGTTTATCTGCTGCTTATCAGTTACAGCCAAGAGGATCTCTGGAGCGTGGATGATAAACTAGCAGGAGGCAGGGCTCTTTTCTGCCCTCGCACCCTCTGCAGCCCAAGTCTGGATCTGAATGCGCTCTCTCCCCATAATTTATTTCTCCATTAAATTTCTGACCAGGGCCCTGGCTTGCAGCTATTGCTGTCAGCCTTTTGTCTTTCTGATTATGCTAACAGCAGCACTTGAATGCTAATTGCCTTCCCCGATGAAGCAATCACACAAATTCGGGGTTCTGAGGAGGGATGGGTACACGAGGGCTTTGACCCTGGCTGCAGGAGATGCAAATGCAGGGGCCAAGGATTCATAGTCTCTTTGGCTGCTGCATAAAATGGGAGGCAATGAAGCACAGCTCACAGGGATGGGAGAGGGATGAAGTTTTTGCAGGACTGATTTCTGTGCCCTGAAGCAACTATTCATGTTGATTTGGGACACTGCACCTCTAGCACCTTGCCTCTGCCAGAGCCAACAACCTTTCCCCACACAGAATATTTACAATTATTTTATTTGTTCATTTTATTTGACTGTTTTCTCTGGGATACGTGTGGTTGTTGCTACAAAAAGATTTTGGCCGTACAGCCCTGTTCTCCAAACCCTGGGTTTCAAAGGGATGAAGGAACCACTCATGCTTCCCTTTCCCCTTGCTGGGCCAGGGGAAGGACTCACATGGGCATGTTCAAGACCTTAAGTCACCCAAACCCAGGCTTTAGCAGCTGTCCCTGTGTAGAGCTCAGTGTGCACTCAGCTGCTTACAAACTCTGGCTGTGAAACCCTGGTTTTCCACTCCAAAATACTAAGCCCCCCCAAAAGGGCCATTGTTTCCAAGCCAAATAAGCATATTCTTTTCCCATCTGGGCACCATGGATTGACCTTTAGGTCTGTGAGTGACTTTCAAGCCCAAAAACAATGTCCAAGCCAGGATGAAAGACATGCCTGTGGCTCTCCTCCATCTAATTTCTCTTTATTTCTTGCCAAATGCATGTTCCCAGCCACTTTATCCAGTCCATTCAATCTGCATTTCCCTGCTTTAATGGCTGGTGACTGCCCAGTGGGATGGAACTTGGGGGATTTTAGCCCTAGTGAGAACACCCATCCCTTTTGCAGGCACCCTAGCACTGCCTCTCTCCTTTCCTGGCCAGGTCATTAATTCATTTGAGACAGGAACACTAATGAAGGCCAGATCCTTCCCAGTGCCACAGCTTGATGATCTCCATCTATCCCCCCTGCCTGGCTGAAAACACTCTTTTCAGCCCAATCCAATCTCACTCCTGGACTATTCGCCGCCGTTCACCATTTATTATGTGCCCTAATTATTGTGTTAATTAAGAGATGATCACCCAGTGCTTTCTGCATGTGTGTGCACATGTAGCCATGCATCTTTATATATTTATCTCCATACATACATATATGCCTCCTTCTCCCTCCTCCTCCAATAACTGGGTCCAACCATGACTCTTTTTCCATTTGAAAGATATTAGCAAGCCCTGAGAAAGTCCTGAGCTCCTATGCATCTCATGGAAAGGGACCACAGGATGCCACTTTGACAGCATTTTGCCCACCAGATGGGAGAGGCTACTCCCTTTTTTTTTTTTTTTTTAATGAACATATGATTTCCCTACCTTCATTTTTTTTCTCCCAAAGAAGTATTTTTACCTTGCATGCCCTTTTTCACAGCAGCTCTACACACTGTATTTCTAGAGGAGTAAATGATTAAATTTTAGAGCCTGGAGTTTCATGTTTAAATGTCAAGCTTGAAACACAGACCTCAGAAGAGAAATCCATAGGATTTCTATTTTCTTGTAATAAATATGGTCTTTACTGGGAGTAAACCAAGAAAACAGCAGGCAGACTACCTCACCATTTTTCTGCCTTTTTTTTCAGCTTGGAAGATTTTTCTTTTGGTTTTGTAGTTAAAAAAATAAGCTTTGAGAGGAATTAAGTCATCTTCACCAGCACAAATGCATCTGATGGTGATTCAAAGGGGAGCTTGAGGAGTTCTGGGGTCAAAAAAACCTGGTTAGAGCTGTTAATGGGTTATGAAAGCAGCACACCAGTGTAAGAAAGCATCTCCTTTTCTTACACTCTATTTGCTGAATATTACTATAGTTATGAGTAACTGAGCTGACCCTAGCTAGAGGTGAGGAAATGAAAGAGTAAGAAAATCACCTACATGGGTGCATTGTTCTCCTCCATGGCTGGCTCATAGGACTTTTTGGGAGGAAAATAATGAGCCATATGTTAATGGGTTGTCAAAGGTCACGTTGGGGCTTGTAGCCACCAATATCCAGTGGCTCCCAAAGGAATTGCACCAGATGCTCCCACTGGCAGTCATATTATAGAGACAATGGGCGTGTTCAGTGAGCATCACACACTTCATACCTGTTTCTCCAAGGCTTTTTTCCCCTGGAAACCCTATAGCATGCAATAACTGCAAACACACCCTGGTTTGCTACCATGACTGCAAAATGAGCAAAGCTTTTTCCTGGCCACCATGCTGCCCTGGCTCCCATTTCCCACCCAATCTCAGCCTGGGACTGTTTTGATACCTGTCTTGATGTACATGACATTTAAGCTCTGTCAGCAGATGCGTTATTAAAATTGCACACTTGGAAGCACACGTGCACCTGCTGAGGGGACTGCAACAGGGAACACCACGTTTTCAGCACTCACCCTGCACTGAATTTTCCAGTGGTGTCCACTTTCAGTGTTACCTCACTCTGAGCTGTTTCTCTGTGCCCCAGTGTCATTCACCTTCTACACTGACCTGCCTGCTGGTGCAGTAGTTTATCCTGGCATCTCCATAAGTCCCACACCACATCCGAGGCATCCCAGATAAGGTGGTTTCTCTCCTGCCACCCAGCCATTTTACCAAGCAGGATGACATGTGCCCTTTTCCAGTCCTCGAGGTCCATGTCCCTCCACACATCGGCAAAGATTAATTGTTCTGGGATGAGGTTGTGCTGTTTTTGCTGCTTCTTCAGGTACCTGAGGGTGACTTTGAGCAGGCCCTGTTGACTTGAATAAATCTATTCTTTCATATCTTCTTCTACTTGCTGGTCCGTCCCCCCCCTTTTTTTTTTTTTTTTTTNNTTTTTTTTTTTTTTTTTTGTGGAAGTATCCAGTCACAGTTTATGCATTGCATGCTATTTATGCAGTTCAGCCCATGAAAAATACATGAAGAGTCCCTCGCTATTTCTCCCCACAGCTTCATAAATCTTGCATTGCTTTCTGCATGGCAGCTCGGCTTCATGGGGTGATGGGGAGCAGCCTCCCCGCTGCTCCTGCCCTGGGGCCACAGCATCCCCTGGGGATTCTGGCATTACAGGCTTGAACCTTTCCAGGTTGGCAGAGGAGGGGAGAGGTTCAGAGCCCCCTCAGCCCCATTTTTATATTATTGGATGGGAAAGTAAGTCCAAGTTACTGTTTAGCTGCCCTGCAATGTCTCCAGCACAGCCATCATCGTGCCTTGCAGTTGGTTTCGGTTTTACTGAAAACAAGAGCAATGCAGAGAATACTGCTCTGAGCACAGCTTGTTAAGCATTCACAAGAGGCGGTGTTTGCGACTGGAGATGCAGCTGCGCGTTTATTCAGGGACCAGACAGAGGCTGTGCAGAAGAACCACCCAAAAAACAAGCCAGGCATGTGCTTAAGGACCCACTGGGAAGGTAAAGGCACCTTACCTTTCTGTGCAGGTAAATTTACCAGCTGGTGCACATGAAATGCGTTTTCTTACTCTGGGCCCAGCAAAGTAATAGGCAAACACTGATTTGAGATTTAAGAGCTGGTCCCAAACCAATCTGAGCACATAGGCTCATGGAAATTGCCTAATTCCTTAGTTCTCACTTAAGATGGAACATTGTGGATGGAGTCTGCAGCCAGCTCTGATTTTTAATGGCAGTTTCCCCATGTTTGTATTTTCCCCTTAGCAGGCTCTCTGCCTCCACGAAGCTATCAAGGATGCTGTCTGTATGGGCAAATTAACAGTTCCTCCCTCTGTCCTCAGAGCCCCTCTGATTCCTTACAGCATCTGCCACCATTGTGGTCCAGCAGTGGACAACCTCAAGCTGCACAAGAAAACACTGTGTGGGGACTGGCATGTCAATCCAGAGAGATTCCATCCAAGCTGTTGACAACCTCAATTTGCTAACCCAATTGACCTTGTGCTCCCTTTAATATATAAGGCAGCATTCCCCTGCTGTCCCAGCCTATCATGCCTTTCCTGGCAACCCTGTGAGTGTACCACTGCCCATCACCTGCTACAGCTTCCTGTGTCAGGAGAAACAGGATCCGTATCTGCACCTCTTCCCTTTGTCCTCCGGCAGTGAACAAGAAGATAATGGCTCCCCATCACCACCTCCATTAAGACCTTTCCCAGGTCAGTCTTTTCCCCCTTGGCCCTCAGCCTTTCCCACCTATGCTTTTTCTCACCTCTCTTTAAGGTGCCCTTCTGCAGAGTGTGGTTGCCTCCAAATCCATGGATCAGGGGATGTGGTGGTGGCTGCTCCAGCTGGGTTTGCTGGGGTCTCTCCCAAAAAAATTCAGAGAAAATCACATCTTGGGAGGAAAAAAAAAACCAAAAAGCACAAAAAAAAAAAAAAAGGTATTTCTGAGGGATATGTGGTGAGGGACTGATCTGGGGCTTGGTTGGTTTGGCGGGCCCTTTGCCCCAGAAACTAGACTAAAAAAGCATATTTTCCCCATAAAACAGAGAGAAGTGGGAACAGCCTGTAACAAGGCCAGATGCATTCCTGTGGGTCTACATATCTCATTCATCCCAAAGGCCTCTCTTTCCCTCAGGGATCACAAGCGTAGCATCAAATCTGCATTTATGAAAGAAAAAATACAGAGAATTTATTTCCTTTCCAAGGGGGGAAATCCTGATGCTTTGTGGAAAGTCAAGGGGTCAAGCATATGTGTGATCCACAACTGGATGTTGCTGTTAGTCAAAGGTTTTTATTTTTATGAAAAAATAGAAAATTTTGTATCTTACACTACAAAAAAACCCATGTACACAAACAAAATGCACAGAGAGCATCCAAAGAGGGGGAAATGGGAGGAATAAATACAGCAATGCTACAGTCTCCTGTGAGTTAAAACACTGATGCAAGGAGCTGAGACAGATGGCTGCAGCTCTGGCAGCGCTGGATGCACCAGCTCCTGCTCTACCTGCTCTAAGGAATTACAATAAAGGATTGGCAACTAAGTGTTAATCTCAAGACTGCTACTGATGTATTTTACATCTGCCTTAACATCTAATTTCAAGTTCACAACAGCCCAAGGAGTCACAATTTCTTGAGCACTGGGACTTTCTACATTATATTCAACACCGAATAGACAAAAAAAATGACCTTCATATTTTATTCTTCTCACTATTAACATATAGGAGGAATAAATAAAAAATTAAACTGATTTTTTCCCTTTTATATCAGTCTTCCTTTTTAATGCTCAAGTAATTTTTCCAAGTGATAGCTACACAATGAAAGGGCGTCAGTCTACACAAGCCGTTCTTGGGGACATGTCCTTCTCCCAAAATGAAAAACTGTATAAAAAAAAGCCTTTCCACCTTTTGGATCCTTTGAAATACCTCCCTCTCAATTATCAGAAAAATACACTGGAAAAAACAGAATCTGTTGGCTCAGCTGCAGCAGTAGTGAGCTGGAAAAGCAAAGTGCTTGGACTTACCATGGGCAGGAAATTCACCTACAGCCCTTTCCAAGAACATAACCTGCCAAAAAAGTTGCTGTCCTCTTGTTCTGCTGCACTCCAATACATGTAATCATGCCCAACACACAAAGTACTTGCAGTTCTTGGATGGGAACTGAAAACCTCCTTTGTCTCTGGAATTTGCTCATGGACATAGAAACTGTAACTTTTGGACCCTACACATTAAAACAACATTTAACTTTTGGACCCGAGGCAAAGTCTATTATTACAGACATCTGTAGCAAGAACAGCTCTTGAAATAAATAGAAAAGGTTATTTATTTATTTATTGGAGGAAGTGAGAAGAGGTGCCCTATTTACAAATGCAGTCTGGCTTAAGAACAGTTTTGTTTTCCACTGGTTTTATCATTCTGAAGGTTACTCCAGCATCTGTGGGTATCCCCGCAATACAAATGATGAAAAGGGGATTTTGCTTTTAAGAGCCCAGGAAAAAAAAAGACTGAGTTCAACTCCTCCCACAGAGCCAACAGAAAAGGAATGAGTGGAGATGATGGGGAGAAAGTGCTACATATTTGTCAATAGCATCTCAGTGCCACCAATGGATGCAGGAAAACGAACGATTCCTCCTGATGAAATGAGTTGTTTCTGTATTCCTACATGCTATTTTCCCAAGCATCGTAGACAGGGAGGCACAAATAATCTGAAGATTGTTCTGCTGACAGCTCTAATAATCTTATTTATTACATGACAAATCTCTTTTCCGTGCCGAAATTGTTATGTCTTGATACCCTCTTCCTCTTTTGTGGTCCGGTGGCTGCCAAAATGAAACAATGGGATGAGAAATGACAGTATCAAGATTTGTTAGACCTCGCTGTGGCTCCTTTCCCTGCTCTTTCTCCTGATTCCTGAGGAACTCAGCAGTTGCTTGCAGAGGTGGAGGGGGTCATTTCAGAACAGGAAAATACTGCCTGAAGAAGCCCTGCTGAAAGCAAACAAAGCCCTGCTGCTAAGGGAAAAACCACTCAGCCTCTTCTCCTAGATGCTTCCCTTCTTTAAAAAAAACATTCTGTGTATCAAGTCTCATCCAAAGGCTGGGCGAAATAAAAGAAAGACTTTGAAACTGCTTCAGGTGCCTTGCAACACCTGCTTCTGCAAGACATGAAGGACACAGGCCTTCTTTTGGCTGTTTGAGCTCTTCGGGCTTGGCTCCGCAGCACTGGAGATGAAGGGAGCTATAGCAACTCTGTATATTGATGTTATTGCTAAGGAAGGATGCCGCAAGATGATATCCAAACTCTAAGGAAGCAATACTTTTACAGAAACAACAAACTCTTGCAATCCACTGAGCTGTTTTAAAATCCTTCGCAGAGTCTTCACAAAATTAAAGCCCAACCTATGAATACCAAATTAACTGTGCTGTTCAATCCTATCTACAATAAAAAGAGGAGGACAACGCCAAAATATTTCTTGGTGTGATTCCCAGGAGATTGGGTTGCCCTCAGCTCCCTCTGAAAATACCAGCCATGGGGTTTAATGGATCCATTGAACCCCAGCTACAACTAAGTCCTGATCTGAGCTGTGCTAGCCCCAGATGAATGGCATCTCCTGGCCCTCAGGGTGCCATCGCTGTGACCGTGTTGGGCTACTCTGCATTTCCCTCCCCTCTGTGCTCTGCCACAAACTGGCCAAGTCCATGGCAAACACAGAATGCTGAGAGACAGCTTGGGACAGTACAGTTCCAAAAATAATCTTTCTCCCACCACTGTGGGAGAAATACTACAAAATCTCCACACTTGATGGCCACAGG
Organism: Cyanoderma ruficeps; assembly: GCA_008694505.1. Classification (NCBI taxonomy): domain Eukaryota; kingdom Metazoa; phylum Chordata; class Aves; order Passeriformes; family Timaliidae; genus Cyanoderma; species Cyanoderma ruficeps. The sequence continues at coordinate 3,313,929 of VZDJ01007747.1, read as the reverse complement.
CTCATTTCCACACTGTCCCCTAGGACTTAACCTACATCATCAGAAAAGGAAAAACAAAATTCCTTCCTTCCAGCTAAAACCACCTCATGCTTTCTCTCGTGGGCTCCGGGAACAGAGGCAATGGCTGCACTGGGCTACAGCACCTGTGCAGAGGCAATCCCATGCTGTCTTTGGCCAGGACATAGAAAAATTGATGCCATGTTGTTGCTGGAGACCATCAAAACCTGGATGTTTTACTCCTCTTCTTCTGGATGTCCTCAACCCATGGTGTAAAGGAAGAGGGAGGCAACATCTTTTATTTATGCAAACTCTTCTACCTCGTATACATAATCAAAACTCCTGAAGGCTTTATGTGTTGATCAAACCAAACTGCAGCACAAATACAAAGCAGAGGGTAACACAAAAGGGAGAGTGAGTAAAAGAAGGAGGAAAGAAGGAACAAACCACGGAAAGAGCCCCAATCTTGTACCTGATACGTAGCAAACTGTACAGTATATACATCATTATGTATTATCCTCCCCAAAGAGCAAATAAAAAGAACTTGGTAACACAGAAGGAGGAAAACAAAATATACACCCTGTATTATATTTGCCATGGAGCAAGCGACTTGTTTATATGGTAGTCTCTATAACTTAATGCTGTGTAACAGCATTTCTTTTCTTTTCTTTAAATTTACAAAACAAAATATCTATCGAGAAATAATCTAATCATATTGCTCTTCAATACACTTCTGTAGACAAGTAAGACTCAAAGTTATACTTCAGCAAACTGCAGCTATTGGGAGTCCATGAATGGCCACAAAAATCCTCCATTCAAGTCAGTCCTTTACCATGTGCTGCTGTAATTCAGCATATAAAGGTGCTATATATAGATGTACCTCCCATGTACAGACAACACGTGGTGGAAGGCTTGTCATCCTCAGTGAAGCTTAAGAGACTGGTTAACCTCATGTACAGCAGATTCGTTTCCACGTTCCATGCATCTTACATTGACTTCATGAAAATGAGGACACAAATAGGAAGAAAAGCAAAACTTTAGTCAAACACTGCTTTAGAAACGCTGCAGCAGAGGCCAACGTCCTTCAGTTATAGAAAGTACTGAATTTCCCTTTTTATCTTTTCTTGTTTTTTTTTTTAGTCAAAATAAATCTCAGGGCTAGAGTACAAAGTGCAGGACCGACCCACTTGAGGAAGCAACTTTAAAAACCGTGTTACAACGGCACCATCCCATTCACCAACTGGACCTTCATCTCTTGAAGGCTGTTCATTATCTTCTTCTGGTGACCAACAAGTGTCACTCCCAGACGCCTCAAATCCCTGTGGGAGAAAGCAGACGTTGGTTCCATGGACCTCTTAGGCACACGTCGCCGCGCACACCACGCGCCGCACACGCTGCTGCCGCTGCTGCCAGTGCCTACCTGTCATCACTGGCAGCTCCCAGAGCCAAGTTTAGTTGGCAGTTTTTATTTTCCCCATTTGTAAAGTTTTTCTTTTGTTTATGGCTGACAGCATCTCAGAGAGGTGGTGTGATTTGAATGAGATCACCTCGGTGGCCAAGGAGAAAGGCCAGACAGCAAAGTGTCAGCATCATCTTTGGCCAAGGATTCTGCTAGGCATGAAAAGTCCTATTTCCAAGAGAAAAGCCATGTAAGAAAGCCCACGTTGCTGTTTCCTCTTCTCATGGGAGAGGCTGGTATTTGATCTTGGATATGAGCAGTGAGGAGTGAGGTCAATCTGTGCTTTCTTCCTCTTCAGATGAGGGAAAGCCAAAGACACACAAATGGCAAAAGCCTCAAGCATGGCCACCATCCTGATGACTCCTTAAAGTCAACAAGAATTAGCAAAGCAGCTCCCCTTTGGGTCTTTGCAAATCTTCCCATTAACCCACATTTGGTTTTGCTTTGGGGAGGTGAATTCTAGAAGCCAAGGGCATTTCTGTTGATTCTGCCTACTGGGTTACCATTACAGGAAAGCTGTAAAATAAGACAGTTAATGTAAAGTGCAGGATCAGGAGGGAAGATTGTTTGTTATCAACTCCAGCCTCCAAAATTCAGGTGTCTAGATGAAGGTAATCACTTTCATGTGATTCACGTGAATGGCATAAAAGAGGCACCTCCAGGGTACAATTTATCCCATCCAAAGACAGGAGTGGGACAAATCGTCTGCTGGAGATACCACAACAGGGCCTTGGGTTATCAGATTCAATGACACCTCTAAAGCCAGGTAAGGCCATCATTTATGGCAGAGTGTAATTGTAGAGATTTCTTACTGGCCAGAAAAGTGTTAACAAAGAAATTGCAGGAATAAAAGCTCAGCAGAAACATCAAGACAGTTGCATATGTTTCCAGCACAAGACACAGAAGCTGTTAGAGAAGCAGATTGACTATAAGAGATGTGGTGTTTTGTCTGAAGACTTCCACTAGAAAAATATCAGCCACTCACTTTCTACCTCCAGACTGGAACAAATGAAGGATGTTTCTAAGTTGTGCCTTATGGTCCTGCTGATACACTTGTGAATCCCCAAGCTGCTGACACCGTGTGCAAGTCTTTTAGGAGAAAGTTCTCCACCAAAAGCCATTGAGATGTGACCTTGAACATGCGACTGCTTTTTGGAAACCACGCTGCCGCATTCGTGCAAGGGCTGGGAATCCCCAGCAACACCTGGGAGCTCAACCACCACCTGAGACATAATGGCAAACCTGGCCTACAGTTCACAGCAGGGCTGTGTGCTGGACTCCAGGTGAGCACGTGCAAGGAACACTGAATCATCTTCACACAAGCCACCCATGGAGGTGTGCCTCTCTCAGCAGCTTCACATTCTGGACAGAAACTCCTGTGCAAGTACAAGCAAGCATCCATGTCCAAAAATTACACAGATGAATGCTGCTTTGAATAAAAAGCAGTCTTGAGCGAAGGCTAATACATTAGCACATAAACTAGTTGAAGCCAAAAGCTAGATCTGTACTTCTCCAAGGACTGTTATGTTTTCTGCTTTTTGATTTGGAAAATACCATTTTTTTTGCTTTGGGCTAAACACATAATTTCATTATTGTACCCCTTTTCAGCAATGCTTCTTGATGATGCAAAGGGAAATCATAACTTCAGGGGCACAGAGCAAAGGAGGTCAATGAGACACATCGGCAGTGCTCCTTACCTGGCAGAGAAAAGGCTGCAGCACCTGCAAAAGGTGTCTACCTTCAGGGACATGCTTTCATTTCTGCCTCCACTGAATTGTGAAACTAGTTCAGCAAGCCATCTTAATAATGAAGGAAAATGAAGTAATGCTATTGTTACATGCAATTTATTTTATGTACACAGCACAGTTGGAAGTTCACACCAAAGATCAAAAAGAAAAGAACCAAAGAAACCCAAACCAACCTCCAAAACCAACACAGTACAGGACCTGATTCTTAAAAGAGACAACATCCATCTTCCCCCTGCCGAGTCCTGCTCTGCTGGCACTTTTTGAAAAATCAGCTTTTTGTTTTTCCAGGTATCTAAAGTGCAAGCTGAGCTCTTTTGAAAATCCAGTACCACGTATTTCACAGATGTATAATTTCTGACACTCCCACAAGTTATGCTGGAAAAAAGCAGCCTGAAACTTGGAGAAAAGCATGCATGTGTTGGCCTTTTACACGCAGCCCCATCAGTCCAATAAACCCCCCACCCAGTTCACTACACAGCCTTTTTTTCCCCATATAATATCCCCTTAACTCAATATCCTTGAGGAGTGTCTCACTGATTTACAAGAGAGAAAGAAGAAAAAAGAGTTTCTTGTTTCAATACAGTAACTGCTCACTAGGGGCACCAGGAGATCCAGTCCTTTTTTTAAAATTTGTTTTTGAATATCAAATCCTCTCATATGTGAAGCCACCAGCCAAAAGCATGGGGCACTCCTCAGAGAGGGGAAAAACACTACTGTGGGGTCCTTCACCTCAGCAAAGATGAACCAGAAGACACAGATCCTGAACCAGATGCCTGCCAAGTATAAAAATCTGCAGCTTTATTCAAAAGCCACCTTGCACATAGCAAAGACAACAACAGAACTTTCTAGAAAGTGCCTAGAGAGTGTAGGAGCTTTAATTCCGATGTTTCAAGCATGACTTACAGCACGTTGCATGCTCCCATGCATCCAGTGCTGAAGGACTTAAAGGAGAGTAAGGCAAAAGATAATTTTGAACAGAATTGGGTGCACAAACCAACTGGTTTTGGGACAAAAAAACCCCAACAACTTCTGTGCCAAAGGGCTGCAAAAACAACTGCCTTTAAGCTCCAGTCCAGAGCTGGCTGGCCCATGTTACTGCAGCCAAGTGGAAATTTCACTGGGGTCAGCTCTGCAGACAAGATGTGTGCAGACATCCACGGGGGCTTAACAATAAAAATGTGCATTCCCTGCAGGAAAAGGCACAACTGAGATCCGCCGGCAAACAACACCTGCGATCAGGATCCAGGCTGCTCCTTGCTGTGGAAGTGACCTGACCCCTGGTGTTGGGTTTTGTATGTGCCTCTGCAGTGGAGATCCATGCACCCATGTGCTGGGTGGTCTCCATGCTTCAATACTCTTGGCCTCCCCAGCCATGAGACAACTTTTATTCTTATTTTAGGGAGGAGGTTTATCTTTTCACTTCTTTCATTCATGTAGGGCTGGAAATGAAAGCAGGCAAGAATTTTAATCACTTGTCAACAAGGTATTAAAAGGTTCACCTAAGTTGACCAAAAAGCCAAGGAAATAAAGGGGAAAATTTGTGTCAGCTCAGCCAAGCAGCCTGTACACAGCTGTATGCCAGCTGTTCTCCTACCACTACCTTGCACGGAAGCCCAGCTGCAACATGCCAGTGACAACACGGTACCCCCTTCCCTGCAACAGCCTCCATTTGCAAGGGTTGAATTCACAGTCTCCATGTTGTAAGAAATAGATTTAAAACATTTTATTTACAAATAGAACTACTTATACACCATGGACCAGTTTGCCAAACACAGTGTAGACTAGGACTGGATTGCCACACGAAATACAACCCCCTCACCAGCCATTTTAGTCATGCAAGCAAAGGGCCACAGTCCTGAAAGATCTTCGTGGTCAGCAGTCATCAGCCTACCACAGATAATTTGTATTTCATCTCCCATCCAGGGCAGATCTCACCACTCTTCTGCACGTGGTGTAACTACAGCTGCCCATGCAGACTGGGACTACTCATGGAGTTATTTAGTTGTCAGTTTGAATGAGGGGAAACAAGAAGAACCTCAAAGACCTTCAGACGATGCTAAAGAGAGAGGAATCCACTTGCTAGGGACATTTGCATGAAATGAGGACTTAAAAATATTTGTTTTAAGAGTTCATCTGCTCTTACTCATAATTCCCATTTTACTTGATTACAAGATGAGAATTTGTTCAGAAGCAGACACAGCATCACAATCCCAGGACTGAGATTTCAGGTTAAGAATAAACATCTAGAGCAGGTGAACTCTTAAATGTTCTTCACCCAGTATAACTTTTAATAAATAATTTATTTTATTTTAGAAGAAAAATATATACAATGCAAAGCAACACAACACATATTATTACAAATATTCAGAGCTCTTCATCTAATAACAAACAACAGGGTGTCCTGAGATTCAGTGAGTACAGATCTTTCAAAAGGTGAAAATATGTAGTCCACATGGTTAGTAATTGGTCCAGTCAAGGGTCAGACTGAAACTCATGTCATGGATCTATCTATTCTTGAGTATTGTCCTGGTAAAGTTATTCTTGCAGTGGATTGAAAGAGCTCCAGACACACTCAAAGTCACTAGGTGGTCCACAAGTTTAAAGAGCAGGTCTGGTCCACTGGAAAGGTTCCCTTCAAGTCTGATATCCAGTTGGAAAGAGAGGGTGGAGGGTGAGGCTCCACTTTTCACAAGGTGATTCATCCCTTTGCAAGAATTAGAGCTAAATGTAGATATCACTCTTTGTTTGAACACATACATTTTCAGGTCTTTGCTTAAGTAGGCAGAGCTTAGGACTTGGGGTGATGTTCATAAATCTTAGATTTTTAATCTTTTGCTTTCAGAAATTTGTCACTAATAATACTCTTTTCTGGAATAAATGCATCAAGCCATCAGTTTGAAAGAATCAGAATGGTAATCAGGATTTTGCTTTTCATACCAGGGGAGGGAGGTTATTTAAAAAATGCTGAACACCAACTATCTCAACCAGGTCCTGTAAAGAAGCCACAAGCTGGGCACCCACAATTGCCAGTCCTGTCAGTGTTATGGCCAACTCATCCTTTAGCACTAGTAGTTTTTTTCAGTAGATTTTAGAAATTATTTACATTTATCATATGTTTTTTTTCCTGCTTTTTCTGGGAGCAGTTATCCACCTAATTTCTACATCTGTCTCCTGCACGGTTTGAATTTGGTGAAGATCATTTTGGATGGTATTTGAAGGCAACCTCTGAAATTGTAAAGACTGTTTTACTGATGTCATTTGGGGAAAGCAAGCTACCTTCAGATGTTCAGATCATCTTTTCACCCGATCCCCCCAAGTCCCAGCTCTGGAATATATATAACAGTTGCCACTATTAAAAATGACAAGGAACATTTAACCTGAATTCTCCTTTGTAGAGTACAAAATGTTTTGTTGCTCCCTTTTACAGGAGCCAAAAAAAAAAATAAAAAGAAAAAAAAAGAAAACCTCCAGAAAACCAACCCCTCTCAGTATATCAACCTTTAAAGAACTTTGCTTGTTCTGCTGTTTATTTTCATGAGAACCCATGAGAGTCTCAGCTGAGCCCATCAGGAGCCATTTTTCTCCCTTACTTTATTTTTTAAGGGCAATCTGCCAGTTTACATCAGCCTGAGTTCAGGACTTCAGTACATGACACTTTTTCTCTTTAGCTGCTACAATGGTTTCTCTTTTTTCAACAGCTGAGAATCTGCTGGGTTTTTTTTTTTTTTTNNNGGTTTTTTTTTTTTTTTTTTACTGTTTCTGAGAAAGAAGTTTTGATTTGGATGGGTACTTGGCCTCTTGATTAATCTTCCACAGGTTTTCCAAAAATAGACCTGAGTGGGGTCAAGCCTTGCCAAGCCACCTCTGCAATGCAAAGGTGTGTGGGCTGACAGAGAAGAACCAAGCAGACATCTGTGCAAGAATGAATGTCTGTCCAGGCAGCTGGGGTGGGGAGGGGGAATTTATTTACTGACATGGATAATCAGCTGGAATAGGTTTCAGCATTTTTTCAGCTTAAACTGAAATGGAAGATGGATCCATGAAATGCCTCCTTCCAGTTAAAAAAAAACAACCCAAAAGCTCCCTCAGGCTGCCAGGCATCATCTCCTTTGCACTGCTCTGCTCTTCTAAAAGCCCAAAAGAAAGCTGAAGCTGACCAGCTCAGACATGTTTTCTCCACTGGGACCATTGGATGACATTTGTGCCATAGAGAATATCCTGGGACCTGGTGAGGGGGCCTTCGAGGAGGCTTGCAGCTGGTGAGAGTCAGAGCATCTCTGGCAGCTATAATCTTATTTAAAGACTTTCAAACCAACTTGCCTTTCTGGCTAGAACTGTGCAGGCAATGGGTTTCTTGGTTCATTGCCAATCAGGAAAACCATTTTAATGCACTTTTTGCATCACCTGAAAAGATTTTGGGGGACATTTTTGAAATTTCTGGAATGCCAAAGAGTAAACATAGGGAAATAGTTAAATTTTAAAGTCAAATTAAGGATCTTACTTCATAATCTGAAGTGTTGCACCTTAAGAATTTGGAGGTTAGGAATACTTTTGTCAGCAGCATGGGATGCTAAGATTGTGTAGGGGGGATAGCAAGATTGTTTAAAGTTACGTAAGTAAGAAAACTTCTAATTTGCTGTTGAAAACACCCACTTATTTGGGTTTCAAGTCAACATTTTCTGTGACCCAAACAAAAGCATTTTACTTCTGAGCATTTCATATACATCTCTTGAAACTGCAGAAAATTCTAAAGAGGAACAAGCTAGAAGCCTAATTTTCTTTTTTGATATGACTAATAAAGCCAAACAGCAAACAAACCTGCGATAGATTTTAGACAACCTGCATTTTCTACCAGAACTTGCTCTGGTTATCAGCCTCTGGCTAGCTATTTTTCCTATGTGGAGTCTAACCAGCCTGGGGATGGATGCCCTCTTTCTTGGTCAATGTTTGTAGATCATCAGTCCAAACTGTGGAGTCCTCAGAAGCCCAAGTATCGTGACACGTAATTGCAGGACAAGGCTGGGAAACTATATGTAAGGGTCTCAGGAGCTCAAAAGAGGATCTAGGTAAGAATCCATTCACACTGATTTCCCAGACAATTGCTGGAGAGGACTTCATCCCTAGCTCAGGGTTTTCATGTGAATGGCTGAAAAAACACTGGATGAGTCCAGGTGTATGGGGCAAATACTGATGGTGTGAGTGGAGCAAATAAAATCGGAGTGAGAGCAGATACGCTCCTGCACTCCTTCCATGTATGTAATGGAAAACTGAACTCCATGGAGATGTCACCAGCCTGCATCACACTCCTGTGCTGTACAGTGAGCTCCACAGCAAGCACTGTGGCAGACAGGAAGAAGTGCTGCAGTTCTGTGGGGTGGGGGGATTTTTCTTGGTTCATTCCTAATCCTCAGAAGCAATTCTGTATGTGCAGTGGCAATCTGCATGTGGTCAGAGGAGACACAACCTTCTCCAAAGCACCAGAGTACAATTCTTCCCATTCTGCCTTCATGCCTGCAGTAAACTAAACTCAGATTAACCCATCTAGAAAGGCAGGCTTTGAGGAGAGTTTGAGACAGCGCAGGCAGCAGGCGGAAAGTACTGACACAGTAACACAAGCAAGGGAGGCAATTAAAGGTGGAGCATAGCAAATTAGCAGCCCTGAGGCATTTACCAAGTCATTTGAAGGCTGTTGCCTCAACTGCAGTCACACCCACGTGCAAGAACCACGGGCACATTCAGAAGAAAGGGTCTCATTCTGGAAGCCTGTCCTCTAGAGCTGTGGGTTGCTGACGCTCTTGCACTGGCATCAGCTCTTGTCTGTTTCGGTCAATGCTGAATAGCATTTCCACACCTTACTGGGCTTCACTGTTCACTTGGTTATATCCAGATCAGCCATGAAACCACATCTGCTCAGCTGCTGTAAAGCCAGGATGTCTCAGCAGAGACTCTAGCACCTATACATTTACTAGTAGGGTAGAGGGTTTATTTTGTTGGTAACCCAAATAATCAACTGCTCTTGTGTCAAGAGGATGGCCTGGCAATTACAGAAAGTCATGCATTCATTTCTGTGAGTAAAGGAGACAAAGTACTGGCTGCCAATGCAGTGATTGTAAATTTTAGTCTCGCCTGCACTTGTTATCAATAGAGATTCTATAAGGGAAATTTCTGACTGCAAACACAGGGTAATGTTTTCCCTTTCTGCAGCCTCATCCTTGCGTACTTTTGAATGGTTTGTCTTTCTCCTCCCTCCTCCCGTTGCAATTCCAAGAAATGAGGTGAAAATGATCTGGACACTACTCACTCTAGGGTCACCTGAGCCACTGCATCCATTGAACTGTATCCATTTTCCATGAAGATCTCCGTGTATCGGCCCATTTTGATGGCTTCCAGCCACTCACCCACGGACCTGTAGGCACCACTCCCGACTGGACTGTGCTCTACCAACAGATTTGACACTCTAAAGACGAGCAAAAACATAGAAGCAAACAGAATCAGTATTGAGATATACACAACATTACTCAAGTTGCTTGCATTTTTTTACGGCAAAGATGATTCTTTTGTTCCATTTTCAATGATGGTTGCAGCCTAAATCCTCCCTCCTAGCAGGCTTGATATGCAATGTATCAAACACAGCACTTCACCTGCAACCTCATCCATTCTTGAGTTAGTTCCTGCCATTTCCAGTCCTCACCACAAGCAGAAAGAGGAGGAGAGGGGTGGCATCCATCCCTGTTACCTCTTGGCCACAAGTAGGCTCCCCCAGTCACTCCTACTTCAAAGTCCTTGCTTTGATGACTCCTGCTTTGCTCTCTTTCTCCACCTTTAAAGCTCATAATTAACTTAAGACAGCGCAGAGCCTGGAAGCTGAAACCCAAATTACATTTCCCAGCAGTGGCCATCACTGGCAGGCAGCTGTTAGCAGTCCAAGGAGCATTAACAGTCCAGGGCTGCTCTTGCGGAGTCACGGGTGGGGGGGTGGGTTTGGATGCCGACAGCATCCAAGGAGCCTGCAGAGAGCAGCAATGCTCCAGCCACTCTCCAGCCCTGCAAACAAAGGTACACTCCTGCTCCCACACCCTCATTCCAGACTCTGCCACGGGAATTGCTCCCTGCTCAGCTGTGCCACGCAGGGAAGAAGCAATTCAGGCAAATAACAACCCTCCACCGCGGCTGGAGCACCGACACACTGCCTGGCACGAGCAGGGTCCACCACCCCACTAATGATGTGCAGAGGGCAAGGAGGGCTTGTCCAAGGTCAGCCAGGAAAGAAACCAGATCTGTTCCCAGCTTTGTAAAACGGGACACAGCTAACACAAGCCCTGTGTAAAGATCATTACCCACAGGTAAAAAAAAACCCCAATATTTTCTGGGTCAGCCTCTGATGGTGGCTATTACACTTAAAAGACTTACAACTGGAAGGAGAGCTGGGATATTATATTATTATAGCACTTCAGGAATATTCATATATTTTATGAGCACATTAGTATTATTTGTTTATTTAATAGCAATGCTGAAGGGTCTAATAAAATGTGAATACTTGCAGTACCAAGAACATAATGGCTTCCCATAACATTTTATACACATGAGAAATTCAAAACTCCTAAGTAATCATAATAAGAAGTGGATTTTCATCACTAATGTCAGAAGGTACCTAGTGATACCATAGCACACGCTGTAATGTAGAGAGTGACTTCCTCCCTTACTTGCATTAATGAGAATTTCCATAAAGAACACATTACATATATAAAAAAATCCTTTACAGCTGCTCTATATTGAAATTATGATTCATTTGGAATTACTATGGTCTGGGCACAGCAATCTATGAGAATAGAAACACAGCCCCGAAGCCTGACTGTTCAGGTGCTCCATCCATATCAAAAATATCCACAGCAGCTCTGAAAAGGAGAGGTTTGGAATTGCATGGACCCATTCATGGAATAAAACATCAGAAAGATGCTTAGCAGCTCAAGGAAATGGTTTCCTGCCTATTTTCCTCATCTGGCATAACAGTTTGGTATAAAAGAGTGCAGGAAACACCACGTAACAGGGCTGGAAAATAACTGTTCTGAGTTGAAAATAAAAGAGAAACCTCACATGTTTTATGCTGTCATAAACCTTTTCCTGCAGGTTTGCTGGCACTGATGTTACATCTAATTGCTAATAAGAATAATTTCTTCTTCAGATGGTAAATGGTACATGTAAAATAGCCCGAGGAACCAGATCTATCTTATATTTAAAAATAAACAGAAATTCCAGGTTCTTCTTTCAGTGCACAAAATGCCATGTGCAGGGACATGCCACCATAGGGATGTCCAGTTGCAGCAGGTGAGATGTGCCACATGCAGCTGTGCAAGGCTCACTTGGAAGGTGTGGGGACAAATGACTATAAGCTCACAGCAGTATATCTATTTTGGCCCATACCACCAGTCTAACCTAATCTTATCTCCCTCATTCCTGTTTAAAGAAAAAAAAATGCATCTTTTTTTGTCTCTCCTCTGAGAATAAACTTTTCTGAAGGGCCTTTTCCACTGTTAATCTGGGGAACTCCACTGCCATCAGTGAAGCAGCAATAATACACACACACACACACACACACACATATATATGCACATACACACACATATATATAAAACTTCTTTGTGACCTTGTAAGAGACTGCGTGATTAGCAACACTGATGGCTCAGAAGTAAATGTGTGCTTACAGTGAAAATAGAAAAAGCCTCTCCAAGACTATTTAGCTCTTTCTCCCCAAGTGCAGCTTTATTTCTTGATTGTGTTTACCTTACTTGTAGCTGTGTAGCTATTCAGATTCATGTTTAAATACTAACTGGCTGTTCTATTCACTTAATGTGGTTTTAGCAAAGGGAACCAGAGACCTCCTCTTGCAATTACCAAGACTGTCACGACTTGTAGTGGTGGCTAGCATGCCTGGGAATAGTTGTGGGAGGATGTACCTGGACATCCATGAGCTTTGCACATCCTAAGAGTTTCCCCAAGAGACACTCTTCATTTGTATTACCAAGATAAAGTCAACAGGCAGATAATTGGAGCAGTATTTACTATCTACCTCATGCACTCAAGTCTTGCCTTCTCTAACCTTGCAGTAGAGCACAGGTAGTTTTGTCACAGACAAAGCACTGCCAAAACTCCTATTTCTGAAAGACAGACCACGGTAATTTTCTTTGTGGTAGCAGCACTGCATTTAGAGTGAGTGAATTGGTCACTTGGCTGCCGACTGCAACAGAAAAAGTTGATATGAGTCAACCCCCATGGACATAAAAAAGCTGAAGGGACCAAAGAACACACCCAAGAACACACGAAGGCTAAATAACCAGAGGGAATCCAACCCTAGGGGCGGGTATTCAGACAAGGGGCTTGCTCTGAGAAATGGTTCTGGGCTGAGTCTGTACCTGCTTGATGCATTAACCAACGTCTTCAGGCTGCTGGGGTTACGGATGAGCTTGTCCAACATGCTGACAATTTCGTCAAACTTGGGCCTGCTGTTGCGGTCCTTCTGCCAGCAGTCGAGCATTAGTTGGTAGAGAGCAGCAGGGCAGTCCATGGGGCTTGGCAGGCGATAGCCTTCCTCCACGGCTTTAATCACCTACAGGACACAAAGCACAAGGCTTTTCTTCCCCTCGTCTTTTTCCCAAATGCAAATTGACTTTAACACAGCCAATTTGATTTTTGGGATCAGGAATATGCTCACAAAAAAATCCTGCGACGCCCCAACTCTGCACACAAGAAGCAAACTCAGTAAGCCCCTCTATCTTTCATATTTTCTATGGGATGGGTTGAATAACTTCATTTTTAGTCACTGCAAAATGAATCTAAAAGATCAAGGCACTGCTGCAACCAGGGGCCCAGACTGCCTGGTTGCACTTGTTCAAAGCTCAGCTGTGGTCTCTACGTTATATACCAGGAAACTCCTGGAACCTATGGTAAATCCATGAAAAAGAGTCTACAGGGCTTTCTGGCATCCTCTTGGAGAGCAGTGATTTTGTTTATTCAGATGTTGGCTTCTTTTTAAATGAAAAGGCATGTGCTAGACCACAAATTTGTATTACAGTAATAAAAGTCTGACTGTATTTCAAAGGAGACTTTGAATGCTAATTGATGGATGGATTCAAGGCAGAGGCAGAACAACCATCTCATATATCATTCAATACTGTCTGGGTCTAGTAGTTTCTTAGTGTGGCCACATTTCTGCCAGGAATTCAAAATGTCAGCCCAAGAGTATGTAAATTAAAACCAGGGGAGTTGTTGCACTGATTTCAAATACAATCCATCTATGGTTTTATATCTAAAACAAGTGGTATGCATCTGTGTTGCCTACCCTCTTGAAAGGCAGAAATGCATGAATGAGGGCAGAATTGAAGAAGGCAACTTGTTTTCCCCAGTTTGGGGCAGATTTGTGGCAGGGCTTTAAGCCCAGCAGTTCCCACTTTGAACCATTACAATTTTCAGGAGAATGCAGCTCGTCTTTCAAGCCACAAGGTTCTGCGTCTGTGCCAAGGGAGTCATGTCAGCCCATCTTCACACCCACCACTCCCAAGATTCCTTCATGAAAAGGAGCTGGAAGCAGATATTTGCTATGTCCACAAGAAAACCACATAAGCTTCACTGTCCACTCCAAAGACTACCTCAAATGCCATTCATTCTAGGCATTACCTCACAATTTGAAAACATCCTGTGTTGAAAAAGAAGGCTCTATGGTTAAGCATGGAAGTTGTCTTGGTTTTTAGTTGCTAGATGAGTAGTACAGGTTGAGCTGTGTCAGGCTAGCACTGCATTTCAGAAGGCTTCAAAATTCAGGACTGCATGGATTTTTTTTAAATTGTCCTCCCATCACAGAGCTTTTTGTTAAGCGTAAGAGTTGCAGGAATGAGCCAGGATGACTGAGCAGCCGTAGTGGGAACCTCAAACCCTCTGAGGATGTACACAGCACAGAAGCAGTTAGGTGAGGTTTTATGATCTCCTCCAAGGGTAAAAAGCACATCAGAAGGTCTGGGCCACAACATGTGCAATCCTTTTGTGCCCATCTGAGATTTCATCTGTCGCTGGAGCAGTTGCACCACTCTCCGCCCAACCTGCACTTGCAAGATAATCTTTTCTATGGCCTGGCTGTTGCTCCCAGCTCCTCCACCACACTGTGATATTTATACTCTCTGTTCTCCACACCATGCTTTTCAGCTGGTCCCTGATTCCAAATTTGCAGCTGCCCTATAAAGAAAAAGCTTCAATGTGGCACAGCCATGAGAATGTTATTTGCTGTGTCCATGTCTGTATTTATAACAATAATGGGTCATCCTCCAGCTGTAGCAGAAAGAAAATAGTAGCAAGACAAGGAACAGACCATCTGGCACCAGATCAGAATATCTGAACTATATCTGCAGTGGGGTTATGCGTGCTGGATATTCCTGGCAGTAACATCACAATCAATAGCGTTAACTCAATTTACAGGATGTCATTTGTCCTGATGATACAATGCAAATGGTATCAAAATACTGCAAGAAGCTAGGATGCAGAAATACACTCTTGCATCTCAAGGTGCCTTCAGGCGTCTAGCAGTAAGAGGAGCAAAAAAAGAAACAACAAAGACTGAGTCACTTGTAGCCACCACACTGATTAGAAAACAAGAAAATGGGACATTTGCTGCTCCATTCATTGGTGTGTACTGCTTTGTAAGACTTGAAGATTTAGAATTTGCACCTAAGGAGGCATTTTTGTTTATCCTTCTCTTCTGGACAAGCACTATTCAGTTATGGATTGGGGTGACTGAACTGGATGTTTAGGAGAGGATAATTTGGGATAGTCTATTCCAGTAAACCAAAGCAACAGTCAGTGGTATTTTCACAGATTCACCAGTCTGAACACTAAAAATCAACCACTGTGATTATCTAGCTTATCAACATGTGCAACACAGGCCATAATATTCCTCTCAATAATTCCTGAATCAAAGCCTTATCTTGTGGTCAAGCCAAAGCATATTTTTAGAGGGCCATCCAGAAATCAGCATGACTTAAAAAATGTGATTTGTAGCCTTAAAACATTCCCTGCCCTATTGCACTTCACCTCCTTTAAAGCAAGCCATCTGTGACACGGTGAGAATAATTTTGCTCATCATCAGCTCTGCTTGAAAATTATGTGCTTTAATTACAAGCCATGCAACAGGAAAGTCGCATGCAACAGAGTCCAAAATTTATGTGACCCCCTTTTCCTCTGCAAAAAACCCAATGCTGTATCTAACTCCACTGACTCTTCTGTCAACACAAGCAGAGGGGAAAGAAGAGGAGGCCTAAAGGAGCTGAAGGACGAAGAATTGCATGAGAAATATGCCACAGCACTGGATTAAGTTCCTATGTCACCACCATCCAGGCACTTGCCATCTACACGAAGGGCAGAGGCAAGTAACACAGAGGTTACACAAGCAAAGCCTAAGGAGGAACTGATGCTCATAAACATCTCACTACTCCCACTACTCCTTTGTTATCTGCTTTCACTCCAGGAAAATTCTGTGCCCCACAGAATGGGGAGGCATTTGGGCTTTTTGGAACAGTTCTGTAAAGTGTGGACGCTCATAGTGTTAGGATTCAGACAAGGGACTCCCCTGGCCACAGAACATTACTTCACTGGCACCAGCCTCAGTCTTGGCCTGGCATTTACTGAACAACATCTGTGCTATGCCAGCGCATCAGCATTAAAGACAGTTACAGTGCTCAGTGTGGACGAAAAAGCTTGGCTCTCAACTGCTGCCTTCTCTGCACAGACTATGGAAGCAAGTGCTTGTATTTGATTAAGATAAATCCCTGTGTAGGTACATGCTGCTTTACTGAACTTCCTGCAAATGTGACAGCCTCAGCAACACAGGAGCAGTGGGGCATTCATGCCAAACAGTGTGCTCAGGTCTCTGGCAAGAGGCATGGCATGACTGTCTCAAAGGAACCGCTCGTTTCCACGCCTGGACTCAAAGTGAGATGAGACAGGAGATCAGCATGACAGGTAGTAACATCCACTGATGGCAAAGGCTTGCTAACAAAACTCAGGAAGAGCAGAATGCTCAGCCAGAGCCCTTGCTGCCAGTGAAATGGCAGAACAGTCATTGGAATAGGAATGCTGCTCAGAAAAGCAGAAAGGATAAAACACCGAGTATTGTGACCAGAGGAAACCCATCCAGCAGTAGGATTTCCATAGGTAGCAGGGCTGCCCCACATGCCCCACGGTGAATCTGACTTCATGACTAGCTGGTAATCTCAGAGACCTTTGCAAGTCATAATTCTCAGAGTTGTGAAGAGGAAGGAGTGACCTAGAAAATCTGGCTATCCCAGGCTTAAGTATTTTTAGCCTTAGACAAGGACAGATGTCGATGGTGAGATCAGGGTAGAATGCAGCCCTGCAATAGGATCGAGAGATCCTTACCCAGGCTGGCATTGGAGTGCAGTCAGGTGGGAGAGAATATTCCCAGGCATCTAACTGTTTGGAGATGCTTCAGAGGGTGGCCTCGAGGTCAGAGGCTCAAGAGGGCACTGGAACCCAGGAGCAAGGGGACACAACTCGAAGGGTACTGGAAAAATGAATGCGAGCTTGTGCAAGCACAGACTTACAAGATGTTCATAACCAGAGCAAAACTGTTCTCTTGAGATCAGCAATGCAAGAACAACCAAGATGTAGCTCTGTGGACTGCTGTCACTAGATCAAATCATCCAGCCTTTCTGCCAGGGAACAAAGCTCTTACCATGACTCTCCTGAGTTTCTGCTTTATGTGGCAGCAGGGGTTTGAACACACAACTAAAATGCTGCCAGTTTATCAGCATCTATCCCCTGGCAGGGCTCTGTCATTAAGCAGAGGAGGGACAGACTCCAGCTCTAACAGCATTAGTGAAGCTTCAGTGGTCTGCTGGGGGAAGCAGGCTTGCCTCCATGCAGACACATTTCCCTCTGTGCACAGCCTGTTCTGGGTTGCTGGGAAAAAAAAAGAGCATCAAATGGGAGGCTCATTTCTGTCTGGCATGGGGGAGCAAAGCCATTTTTACAGCAGCTCTCCTCCTCTTGTCCCCATTCTGCCTCTCTGATGGTAGAATGAATGCTGAGCCCCCAAAGCCCCATCACACAGCAGCTCTGGCACATGCTTACATCTTGGTTTGTCATTTCCCAGTAAGGCCTCTCGCCATAGGACATCACCTCCCACATCACAATGCCGTAGCTCCAGACGTCGCTGGCAGATGTGAATTTGCGGAAGGCAATCGCTTCAGGGGCTGTCCATCGAATGGGGATCTTCCCTCCCTAAATGGAAAAGAAACAGAGAAAACCCCCAAAAAACAGATTGTAAAGCAGGGCAGAGAACATGCGAAAAAAGTCGAAACAGCTCTTCTCAAAGCACCAAGGGATGTTATTTTCTCTCTGGAAAGAGACATCGAATTTTAAAGTAAATCTGTTTGACAGCATGGGGCCCCTTTCCACATTATCTCAGCCCATAAGCATTTGTAGGCTGCCTACTAATTGGCTGTCCTGAAGGTTTGTTGTTTGAATGCTGGGACATGTATAGGATCAACATCTCAATTATGTTGCACGGGTTGGTAAGGGAATACAGTTCCTCCATTTCTGAGAGCGAGCTGGGGAGGAACAGACAGTTCTGAAGCTGAGGAAGACTTTGATCTAACGAGGGCTTCATGCAAATTGCTGCAGAAGTAATTCCCATTTTTTTCTTTTTTTCTTTTTTTTTTTTTAATGCAGTCTTGGTCCTGCAGAGAGATCTGTGTAGCAGGCACAGAAATCTGTGTGTGCAAAGACCAGCCTGCTTGGCCTCTGCTGTGGGACTGAAAATGATGCCACAGCTGTCAAATGTGCTTTGCTGTTTCCTTTTCTCCTTTCTATCATTTTAGAAATCAAACTTCAGATCAGCTCTGAGAAGGGAAAGGGGAGGGAAGGCAGAATCTGGATTAAGGAATACTTTCCTCATTGGGTTTAAAGAGTTGTCTCCCTTGATTTATATAAAAATAAAATTATACTGTGAAGTCCCTTCCTCTCTGTGTTGAGCTAAATATTGGAAGGTCTCCCTGCATGCCCCCTAACAGTGCTTGTTATTGGAAAATGACAGGATTTGGAACACATTTTCAAAGCAACTTTTTAAAAGTCTCTTCTTCCCATAATTACTTATTCACAAGCTCAGCAGCACATGCCTTAAGTGAAGGGCCAGATTCTCAGCAGTGCCAATTAGCTCATGGCAGCACATGGGAGCCACAGCAGGGCTGGCCAAGAGCCCTTCAGCCTGCAGGGAAGTGCCAGTCCAGCTGTGCACTGAGTCCCATCACGGGGCCAGGACTGACAAAAGCTCAAAGGCCTTTCCAAGATGTCCAATGGAAACGTGACTCCAGACAGCTCCCACCACCCACAAAACAATACCCTTGGAAAAACAGTAATAAGACATATCCAAGGTGTGCTAATCACTGCCATTAATACTGGAGGCTCTCTCCAAGTCTGTGCTGCTGAGGCTGGGTCCTGCCTACCCTCTCTCTCCAGTGCCAGTGTCATGTGGGCAGAGCACTGATGTTGGAGAAGCTCTTTCTTGGGTTGGGAGAAATGACTCTCAGTTGGGTAATGCTGAGGACAATTTTCATTATTTGCAATGGGCATTCATATACGCTTACCTATGTTTTAAAAGGATCAAATTGTTCAGAAGACTATGGCTTACATCACAGGATGGGTGCCTGAGGAAAGCAATTGCTCTTTCTTCCCTTTGGTATTCACCAAACAGGACAGAATAGAGCTTGAAAGCATGGCAACTTCGCAAAGTTTGCTATTTGACTTGTGTACCCAACTTAAGAGTTATCAGTTAAGCTCTGTGTTATTCCCCATTACAAATTAAAGGCATTTGCAAAATTAATCTTGTGACAATTAACTGTTATCACCTGATCAAACCCTCTTGCACAGTTTAGAGGCTCTGGGTTTGTAGAAACCTTTTTGCTGGAGAGCCTGAAGACCAAACTGTGTCAAGAAACATATTTCTCTTGAGCTCAACCAGTTTGGTATCCCCATAACTCACCCTGGTTGTGTATGCTGCTTCAGGGTCATCTTCTAGGACTCTGGAGAGGCCGAAGTCTGACACTTTGCAGACCAAGTTGCTGTTGATGAGGATGTTCCTGGCGGCCAGATCTCTGTGCACATAACCCATGTCAGACAGGTACTTCATTCCTGACGCGATGCCTCGCAGCATCCCCACCAGCTGGATGACTGTGAACTGCCCATCATTCTTCTGCAAAAGGAAGGACACATTTGATGAGCTGAGAGCCTCTGCACCCTCAGCATTGTATGTGCATGAATAAAAATGCAAAGGCAAGTCTCCAAGGAAGGAAACCAGGAAAATTAATAATTTATTACTCTCATGCTCTGACCATGAAGCTTTTCTAAGTTTCACTGTTTAGATTAGGATCTCTAGAGACAAAGCTAAGGAAATGTAGTTCTTTTAACTTGAGATCAAGGAGTGAACTGCTTCTACTGGTGACTGATAAAGAGACTGCAATTGGGAGTGAACATGTGTATAAGGGCACCAGGCTGGGCTGTTTCTCCATCAGCCAACTGAATGGCACCAAGTTGCAAGGAAATCCTCCTACCTGTAGGGGTTCATGAATACTTGAGGGTGTAGGGGTTCTTCTCCATGTTGCCACATTGCATTTCTAACCACTTCCCCTACTCTCCCTTCTCTACCTCTTACATTTCATGAAAAAATTCTGACAAGTCTGGGATTTGCTCTGCTGCAGTATGGATCTGCTGTTGAACCACATGACATTTTGCAGGATGAGTTAATACCTTCCATGCAGTCAACTGCCTTCTAAAATAATGTAATATCCCCCAATTTATTCTTAGCTGTTTCTGTCATTGCATGCACCAGGTCCTTCATAATGCTGTGTAAATGCAGATCAAAGAGACAACTGAGCTGTTCCTGCCTCCAGACAGTACCAACACCCAGAAAACATTTTCACTGACATTAACCATCTACAAAGAACCCAAACCTTAACCAAGTCCTCAGGTCCCCCTGGAAAAAGGATCTAAGTAATACCTTTAAAAATGTATCCAGAGAGCCATTCTCCATGTATTCAGTCACTATCATTACTGGTTTGCCTGGAAAAAAAAGTGTGTGAGTTCGTTAGGAATTTATCTAAAAAGCATGAGCAATAAAAAAAGTCTTTTAATAGTGTGTCTGCATCTGGTTATACAGCCATGCAACAGTAAATCTACATCAAGACACTGCTGTCCCAGCAGGATGACAAGAGTGATTCCAAGAATATA